>CAUYPK010006988.1:0-96376 GCA_963574355.1 Loris lydekkerianus | reverse complement strand
TCTATCAAGCACAGTTGTTCTAGAGTCTCATTTAAGTCCCTTATATCTTTGTTTAATTTCTGTTTAGAGGATCTGTCCATCTCTGTAAGAGGAGTGCTAAAGTCCCCTGTTATCATGGTGTAATAAGATATCATATTGTTCAGACTGAGTAAGGTCTGTTTCAAGAATCTGGGAGCATTTTGGTTGGGTGCATAAATATTTAGAATTGAAACATCTTGTTGTATTTTTCCCTTGACCAATATAAAGTGACCATTTTTGTCTTTTTTTACATTAGTTGCTTTAAATCCACATGTATCTGAAAACAAGATTGCAACCCCTGTTTTCTTCTGTATTCTGTTTGCCTGAAAAATTGTTTTCCAACCCTTAACTCAGAGTTTTAATTTGTCTTTTGAAGCTAGGTGTGTTTCCTGAAGACAGCAAATGGTTGGCTTGTATTTTTTAATCCAATCAGCCAATCTATGCCTCTTCAGTGGGAAATTCAAGCCATTAACATTCTGAAATAATTGATAAGTGTGGTAGTGTTCTATTCATCTTATTTTGTGAGAGTCCATTGCTTAGTTTTATCTTTTGCATCAGTGTGGAAGGTAGGTTCCACACTGATATTAATATTAAAGGACACTTTAATTTCTGAGTTCTTACTTTGATGTTGATCCATTGTGATGGTCAGTGTGTAGAGCAGGTTAAAGTATTTCCTGTAGAGCTGGTCTTGTTGTGGCAGATTTCCTCGATGTTTGCATAACAGTAAATGATTTGATTTCTCTGTCAACTTTAAAGCTTAGCTTAGCAGGATATAGAATTCTGGGCTAGAAATTGTTCTGTTTAAGTAGATTAAAGGTAGATAACCATTGTCTTCTTGCTTGAAAAGTTTTATTAGAGAAGTCTGCAGTCACTCTGATGGATTTGCCCCTGTAGGTCAACTGGCGCTTACTCCCGGCAGCTTGAAGAATCTTTTCTTTTGTCTTGACTTTGGACAGGTTCATCACAATGTGTCTTAGAGAAGCTCAGTTAGAGTTGAGGCAATCTGGGGTCCAATATCCCTCTGAAAGGAGTGTGTCAGAATGTTTGGTGATATTTGGGAAGTTTTCATTTATAATATTCTCTAGTATAGCTTCCGTTCCCCTGGGTCATTCTTCCCTTTCTGGGATTCCTATAACTCGTATGTTGGAACGCTTCATAAAGTCCCGTAATTCTGACAGTGAACGTTCTGCTTTCTCTCTCTTCTTTTCTGCCTCTTTAACTATCTGAGTTATCTCAAGAGCTTTGTCCTCTACCTCTGAAATTATTTCTTCTGCATGGTCTAATCTGTTGTTGATACTTTCTATTGCATCTTTAGGTTCCCCAATTGACTTCTTCAGTTCCTTAAGTTCTGCTATATCCTTTCTATATTCTTCATATTGTTCATCTCTTATCTGATTCTGTTTTTGGATTTCCTTTTGGTTATTTTCCACTTTATCAGCAGTTTCCATCATTTCCTTCATTGTTTTCATCATCTATATGCTAAATTCCCCTTATGTCATTTCTAACATTTCTTTATCAGTGGAATCCTCTGCAGTAGCTACTTCATGGTCCCTTGGGGTGGGGGGGTTGCTCTGGACTGGGTTTACATGTTGCCAGGATTTTTCTGCTGATTCTTCCTCATGAGTATTTTTCTTTTATCTGTTTCCTTGCTGTAATTTTCCTTTCACTTCCTCTTGCTCTTTTAGTTACTGTGCCTCTGGCCTAGGGTTTTGATGAGTTCTTTTGGTACAGGACCCGAAGGATGAGAACAGTGAAGAGCAAGAAGGGGAAAAAGATTTTTAAAAAATAGAAGAAGAAGAAGAAGAAGAAGAAGAAGAAGAAGAAGAAGAAGCAAAGAGAAAGGAGAGGGGGTGAGTAAAAGGGAATATTGACAAAAAGAAGAGGCACAGAAAGAGGGAGACAGGTGCAATAAGGTGTACTTTAAACCAACCTTAAAAACCCCCAACCTCTGGGGGTGCCAAGTTGGGTGGTTCCCTTGAGGTCACCAGCTCTTTGTCCACCTGTCCAGACATAGTACCCCACCTCCACCAAGTAGACAGAAAAGACAAAAATGGTATAAATCAAACCAAAACAAGCAAACAGAAAACTTTACAGGATAAAATTGAGGGAAAAACCAAATAATAGGGGTAGAAATGCTAGCAAAAATGAAGTTCTAATTGTTAAAGAAGGCAAAAATTTTAAATTCTATTTTAACTAGAAGAAAGAAAAAAAGAAGAAAAATCTAGGGGGAAAATGTTGAAATTAAAGAAACAAAGCAGTATATATATCTTGCTGAATGTTGTCTGGGCAACAGGTGATCTTCTGGAGTATGAGATGTTAATCACAATGCTGATACGACTGTATAAGATGGAGACTAGAGGCCTCTGCCGTTTTCCCAAACGCCACAGAATGAAGACCCTAAATCTCTCCTCAGCCTGCTTAAAAGATACTTTAAACTGTTAACCTAGGCTAAGCAGAAGCTTTTCCTGGAAAGCACTTGTCACTGGGATCATTCCTAAAGTGACTATCCACTTACCCAGTGTGCCAAAACCGGTCTCACTCTATGCCCCTGAGGCCAGGACTGTAAGGCATCTCAGTCTTTGCCTTTAGGCTGTTCACTCACCCAAGGTCTCCTGCCCAATTCTTGCTCTGAGACCCTGAGGGTGGAACTTGCTGAGACAGTTCTCCCACAATGGCTCTGCACAGCCCAGAGCCAAACACTATTAGCTCAGTCGGGCACAGTGGCTCAGTCCGGGGCCCTAGACAACGCTTAACGTCCTCTGCACTCTCACCCAAGTTCTCCCAAGATAGTTCAACTGAGTGCCAAGTCCCCCCCCCCCAAAAAAAAACCCCAGCTCACAGGTAAGGTCTTTCCAGTTTGCAATCTCACTGCTGCTGTACTTACAGCTGCCGTGGGATTAGACTGAATGAACACACACAACCACTTGCTAGTTCTCCAGTGCTTTTGTCCTCCTCATGGGGTCCAGAAGTCTCTCACTGACTCCTAGTGTCCCCAAAAGGATGTTTCTAGGCAGATCCCTGGAGATCCTGGAGTCTTCTCTCCCCAGTCACACCATGCCCAGTTGCAAGGAAGCTGTTACTTCACCACCATCTTGCTCCTCTGCCAAAGTAACGTTTTAAAAGAACAAAGTTGAAGCAGGGGCACAGCCAACTGATGCAAGATACAACTGGACAGGAGGGAGGGAGGAGTCTTAGTGGCTAAAGTTAACAGCAATTTACTGTGTATTTTTATGTTGCTAGGAGAGTGGATTTCGAATGTCCCCATCACAAAGAAATGATGAACATTTGAGGAGACAGATATGCTAATTGCCCTGATTTGATTAGTACAAATTGTACACATGTACTGGAACATCACACTGTACCACACACATATGTACAATTATTACAGGTCAATTAAAAAAAGAATAAAAGCACTAAATAGATAAACACAGATTCCTAGGCCCCACCTTGTCAGCTGAATTAGGATTTTTCAGGGAAAGAACGTGGGGATCTACATTGTATTCATGGTTCTGTTATTTCCACAATCAGGAAACTGGTAGAACACCTGCAACTAATTCTACTTGGATCAAAAATTTAATAGTAAATGTCTTTGAAGCTGACTATAAATAATTTTGAGCTTTTCAAGTATAGTTCTACTTAAATTACATCATCAAATGGAGATATTCCATGCCTGCATTTATATAAAACACACAACAAGCAAAACTATAACAGAGAGTGGTTAGCCCTGAGGCTGAGGACTGGTGAGGGAGGGGGGTTCTCAGGAATGCAAATATTCTGTTTCTTTATCTGGCACTGGTTACGGGATGTGTTCAGCTGTTGTAGCCGGGAGTTCCACAAAGACCACACTGCCCAACAAGCCAAATTTACATAGAGTCCTTTCATTGAAGAGCCAGCCTGCGACTACCTCAGTGTCCCAACATGAGGTTTCTGAGAGCAGCCCTGAGTGCTTAAGGAACCAGGTTTTTAAGGCTTGGTCTGCATCCTGGTTGGCAAACAGACTGTGTAGGTGCATTTGGGTGGGGTAGCAAGCAGGCATTGTACAGAAGCAGAATTTTGCGGTTAGTTAGCCATACATCATACATCTTTGTTTTAATATTTTCTCATACATCTTAGTTCCAGTATTCTTTCCACCTGGTATTGTTTAAATGTCAGTCTGCGGATAGTCAGTTTGTTTCCCAGGGAGTTAGTCAAGCAAGAAGTTAGTGAGCACTTTCCCATCTATCTTGGGAGTAAACCAGACTTACTCTATTTTTTGTTGAGGGCTTGCAGCCCAAGAATTTTCCAGTAGTTAACTTGTATTTTTCTACTTTAGCCTAGGTTGACCAGGCTTGAAAAATTCATGAAGTTATGTTCGTGCATATACATGGTATTTAGTATATAATGTATACACTATACACATCAATAAGAATTTTTTTCAGAAATATTTAAAAGGGAAGACATTATAAAGCTTAATAAAAATAAAGAAAAATAGATATGCCAAGAATGGCTCTATTAAATCAACATTGTGATTAATATTAAAGGTGTCTAACCCCAATATGTGTGGATTTCACATTATGTGCTTCACTCCTGGAAAAACGAGAGAAAAAAAGTCTGAGGGACTTATACTAATCTGATTTCAAAATTTATTACAAATATATAGTAATCAAGACAGTGAGGCATTTGCAAAAGAATGGACATATAAATAATACCTAATAGAGAGTTCAGAAGCATTTCCACGTATATGTCAAATAGATTTTCGGCAAACATGCAACAGCATTTCAATGGGGAAAGGAAAGTTTTTTTCAACAAACGTTGCTGGAATTATGGGGTGTGCCTAGGGGAGTAAAATGAACATCAACCCTAAAACTAAAACTATAAAACTTCTAGGGTAGGCGAATTGGCTCACACCTGTAATCTCAGCACTTTGGGAGGCCGAGGTAGGAGGACTGCTTGAACCCAGGAGTTTGAGGTACCAATGAGCTATGATTGTACCACCATGCTCCAGCCTCCAGTGCAGAGTGAGACTTTGTCTCAAAACACCGAGCAGGAAACGTCTAGAAGAAAACATAGGAGAAAAACTTCGCAACTCGGTGTAGCCAAGATAGAAAAGACTTAGAATCTATGTGTATGAAGAACTTTTACAACTCAATGTGACGAAAAACTCTATTTGAAAATAGGCAAAAGATTTGGATATCGCACAAAAGGGAACGTACACGGGACCAACAGTGCACAAAGGGTGCTCTATATCATCCGTCGTGGGGGGCGAGGTGACCCACCAAGAGATGGCTGAGGCCATCCAGGCTGAGGCACACGCGGCTCAAGCCAGCCCCACTGAACCCATGGGTGTGACTGTCCCTGGTCACTCTTGGAAAGAGTCCCAGAGACGCAGCTGCAGAGAGAACAGCTAACTGGCCATGTAGGAAATGAACCTCAGTCCCAACCTCACTGGCCCAGGGTCTCAACTAAGTGAAACTCAGACACAGCATGGGAGTGAGGCTGGTCTAGGAGCAGGGGACTCAGAAGGAAGATTCCCCATGTGGTGCTTCAGTGCCACCTGTCTCCTGGCCCCCTCATGCCCACCTGCCTCCCGGACTGCTGAGTGCCTGTCCAGAGTCATACAGTCCGGCCAGAGGAAAGGTGCCTCCCTAAAGAGAGGCAGCCAGAGCCAGCCAGGAAGACTATGTCAACGGTGCAGACACAGAACCCCCGTGGGATTTCCAAGTGAGCCGGGACACCCTCTCTTCTCCCACTGGCCCAGCACCCACCCGGAGCATGCACCTCACATGGCATGGAAGGAGAGGGTTACCACTGGGAAGACTTGGCCTGTTGCAAGCTAAGCATTCAGCAGGTGGCTGCCCTCTTACGACCTGTGTCTGTGCCCCAATGGCTCTTGGCTATAAGGGTGGAATCAAAGCAGGTCTCCAGCCCTGGGAGCCAGGATGACAAGACTCAAGCTGAGCGGGATGCTCCCAAGGGAGGTGGTGACAGGAAAGAGGCTTTGATGTAGGAAGATGAATTCACAGATGGCACTTGACAGATAAATACTCCAGATCCGGCCGGAGCTTCCCAATCCTTCACCTTAAGGATTTAGTCACATGAGGCCTGCCACATCCTGGCACTAACCCTGGCAGCTCCCAGAGGTGGTGTGCCGGGTAGGGGCGCGGCCCCGGCTGTGCATGGGAACTTCACGGAGCTCCTGAGCCCCCCCCCTCTTCCCCCGAGTCAGTCCCCTCTCCGTGAACTTCAGACACCAACATGGTGCAGGGGCCAGGAACAGTCTGAGCCATCTTTAGGAAAGCAAAGTCCCATGGAGGCTCTGATGGCGCTTCTGCAGGGGCACCAGCCCATGTGGCTGCTGGCACCACACCTGCCACTGCTCGGGCCTTAACAGAACATCTTAACCGGGCAAGGCTCTGGAGAAGGGCACTATGAGGACAAGCAGCTTCCTGCTCACTTCGCTGCACTGGCGTCTCCCCCAAGGCCCACAGGTTTGGTTCAGAATTATCAGATGGTCTCTATTTGTTGTTGTGTTAACTTCCTTAGTTGATGCTGACAAAATGCCTTCAAAAGGACCCTGGAAATGGACTCACCTTATTTCTGTTTGCCTTTTTTCTTAAACCAATGAACTTCACTAGTACATTTCACAGCCTTTGGTTTGCTCTGGGTCTCTGCTCTCAAGTTGCACTCTGGGGGGCCAAGCAGGTGAAGCTCCGGGTGCATGGAGGCCTCTGGAGGAACATCAGAGTTGGGGGAGACCCGGCTCGGAGGAGAGGGCCCAGGCCTGGTTTGAGGCTGCCTCCAACAGTTCTGGGCCCATAACTGAGCCAGCTGTTCCCATGCAACCTCCACCTCACACGGACAGTGAGGCCTGGCAGTGCCACCCCATGGGGGGAGGTCACCACTGCCAAGAGGCCAGATCAGGGCGTGGCACAAGTGAACTGTTCAGTAGGGGCTGCTCACTCACAATCTGCATCTGTCCCCTGATGGCTTGTGGCCACACAGGTAACATTCAGAGAGGGTCTCCAGCCCTGGGAGCCAAGCTGAGCGGGCAGAGTGGAAAGAGGAGGTCCCCAGAAACCAGCAGAACCATGGCTGTGCCACAGCTGGGTGGGGCACCTGGCATATTGAGCCTCAATTTCCTCACTTTAGAGGGAGAAGTGGTGTGGTGTGGCTGAAATACAGATAAAGTGAGAACACACACGCACTCTCAGGCTGACATGTGATCCATATTAGATAATAAATCCAGGTTTCCTTCCCTCTCCCTCCACCAGGAGGAAACCCAGGCACTGGGCTGGCCACCAAAACACAAATCCCAGTGCAGAGGCCCAGGGGCCTTCAGGTTGAAGGTCGGGGGGGGGGGCTCTCAAGCAAGACTCCAGGGCCACTAAGCTGGGGCCAGTCACATCAGCAATTCGCTGGGGTGCCCTGGCCTTGGCTTAGGCAGGGAGGGGCTCCCACTGGCTCTGAACATGGAGGCCAAGCCATCACCTGGGGCCCAGAGCTCCTCCCAGCATCGAGCCACCGTGCCAGCTGGGGGGAACCCACCAAGGACGTCCTGGTGGCATCAGCACTGATTGCCTCAGGACTGCTTCTGCTGCCTGGCCTGCCCTGTGGCCCTAGACTTGGGCCTGGTTCATGGGGGACACCCCCACCCCTCCACTCCTCATCTTCAAACTTCACTTCCTGCTTCTCCCTAGGGAGGGGTGAGTGGCCCATGGCATCTTGTCTACCTGTCTCCACGGACATCTCACCAGAGGAGCCCAGCACGCTGTGTCCACTGTGGCCTCACTCGGGACTGCAGATGGCCCTGGCCTCCACCTTCTCGGCATCTCTACTTAGAACCCCCTCCCAGGCTCTCACTCCTATGATGTTCCATGCCAACATGGGACTCCCTCTCTTTAACCTGCCTCTGTCTTTCCCCCAGCAATGGAAGCCCCTTATCCGAAGGAGCCCCAAACCAAATGTGTAAGCCGTGAACCCCTTTACACTGTTGGGAAGCAGGGAAGGCTTCCTAGAAGAGTGCATCTGAGTGGAGGCCTGAATGAAGTCAGGAAAAAGATCAATCTGTGGCTGGGACGACAACTGCCTGGTGGGGAAAGCTGGCACGTCCCCAAGGAGTCCCGGGGCAGGGCAAGGAGGGGCAGCCAGACAGGGCCAAACAAGGAGCAGAGGAGAGGGGACCAGGCAGGAGAGGGGCCGAGGCTGCCCCACGATGGAGGGGTGCTGTTTACTACGTGAGAGGTTGTACAGGGTTGGGACCTTGGGGCTTTGCAGGACCTGCTGGCCTCAGGGACAAGGGGGATGGGATGAGCAGCTGAGGGCTGTGCAAGGCTGTCCAAGTGATGTGCTGATGGGTTGGTTGTGTGTGAGGTCTGAAGGAAGCCGGGTCCCCAGGCAGAACTCCCGGGGTTCCAGCATGAACAGAGGGGAGAGAAGACTTGGTCTCTTCAGGCCGGATCTGGAGGGAGATGTGGGGACTGTTGCTGTCGGGGTGGAAGGAAGCTGGGCATCAGCCTGGAGCTCAGGGAGGAGGCTGTGGCCAGGACAACGGGGGCAATGGAGGAGACTCTGGCAGAGGGACCTTGGGGGTGACGTCCTGCATCATCTCAACCTTTAGAGGGTGGGAAACAGTGAGGTCCAGCAGGGAGCCCGAGGTGGGATGAGGGGCCCAGGGCGGGTGTGCCCAGCTCTGCTGTTCATTTAAATTGGATGAAGGTTCGTGTCCTGACTGCTGGGCTGGCAGCATGGTAGCCCTGGAGAGCCTGCCCAGAGCAGGTGGCCCAAGAGCCTGGCAGGAGAGGACGTGATGCAGTGACAGAAGGTTGTGGCTGGCCACAGGGCTGAAGGGCTAGAGGCCTCTTTGTGTAAGATGGGTGTGGAGTTTGTGGCTGGTGGGAATAGTTCCGTGGAGAAGAGGGACAGGTGTGTAAGAGGCAGAGGGAAGGGCTCCTGGGCACAGAAGCATGGTGGTCGGGGAAGGGACAATTCAGGTCCTTGGAAGAGCAAAGCTGAACAGGGGGAGGTAGATCTTGTGATGAGGCCATGGAAGCTCTTCTGAGCTCAGCTTGTCTGTTCCCAGGGCAGCAAGCATCACAACACCTGTGGGGAGGGAAGCGTGGGGAGGAGCCATGTGAACAGGGAGGGTGCATGTGAGCACCTGCAGGACGGCCCAGGCTGCCGGCAGGGCAGGGGAGAGGGGATTTCTGGGAGCATCAAGGGCCCTCGGGCTGGGAGGTCATGACTCCAGAGTGGATTACAGGGCAGTGTGATCTCTGTAGCCCTGCTTGGTTATCTGGGAGCTGGACGAGGGTGGAGCAGGAGCTGGGGGTGTCTCCAGGAAGATGGAGGAGCATGAAAAGCCCAAGGGCTGAGAGAGCAGGAGTGACCCCAAGGCTGGGTCATAGGGAAGAAGGCTGTGGAGAGAGAGTGAAGAAGGGGAGACCCTAGAGAGGCATCTTGGCACTGCTGACCTGGATGGACATCTGCAGTCTTACGCCTGTGGGCATCACATGTGCCCCTCAGGCTCCAAGGACCAAGTTCCCTCCAAGGCGACATGTGAGATCTCAGCACTGGCCCAAAAGGCAGTGGGACTAACAATTCCCGTCGCCCCAGGAGGTCCCGACCATGTGGGTTCTCCCACGTTCCCGGGAGTGGAACCAGCCCCCATTTCCTTCCATGCCAGGTTCCAAACAGAAGGAGCTGGCCGCTGGGCACCAGTCCATGGAGCTGAAAAGGCAAGGCAGCCTTGAGTCCTTGGTGTAAGTCCATTCACTGTGGCCCAGGGCTGGTGTCTCCTGTGGCTGGGGGGGAGGGGGTGGCAGTGGGGTTGGGGCTGTCCTTGCTCAGCTCAGTGGAACCTAGAGAGGCACAGAGTACAAGCGGCCACTGGGCCACGCGGCCACTCCTGTGGGTTTCAGGCCCCATTTGCTGGGAAATTTGCAGAGAGGAGGAAAAGAGTTGGTGCTGTTGCCTTGGCAACGCTCTGTCACATTATAATGAGGCTCAGCAGCAGAAGCAGCCTTTCCTTAAAGGAGCACAAAGCTTATCGATTTGCTGGTGTCCTGAGGCAACTCAGCAGGGAAGTGGCTGCTTCTCTGGCGCCTGCTGGACTAAGTTCCATCAGGAAGGCAGTGGGAGTGAAGGGGGCGGGTGGGGGTGTCCCGGGGCAACTCAGGGTCTCCAGGCTGGTGTGGAAGAGGCAGGCAGCTGCCCCAGACTGACGGGAGCCCCAGGCCTACTTCCACATGGAACAAATATAAATATTATAAACTCTGACAGGTTAAAAATAATACAGGCAGGGCCTCACCTGTGGCTCAAAGGGGTAGGGCACTAGCCCCATATGCCAGAGGTGGGGGGTTCAAACCCAGCCCCGCCCCCCCAAAACTACAAAAAACCAAAATAATAATAATAATAATAATAATAATAATACAGGCAACACAATTCAGAGCAAAGACAGAGGAGGTTAGAGGAAGAGGAACTAAAAATCGTCCAGCCTTTCAAAACATGAAGGGGTCAATGTGGTAAAAAAAAAAATGGGAACATTGGGATAGGAACATGGTTAATGGGCATCACAGACTTTTTGTTCCTAAGCTCAGAAGGCCCTTCTAAGAAACAGTATCTCGCATGCTGAAGATTAATGAGCTCACGGTTAGCAGTGTCTCAGTTTTACTTTGGTTTCCCTTCTTCTTTAAATGCAAGTAATATTTCGAAGTTATGGAGAGTGGGCAGAATGAGCTCATCTTTTACACCCGTGTTTGCTCATCTTGCCTGTCGGATTTGTTTCCAGACACAGTTCTAGGCATTTTCTGCCTGCAGCTGTCTGCCTCCACTTGTTGCATCCAGATCTCGAAATCCCCCACAAAGACCACCAGGGAGCCGAGTCCGATGCAAAAGCAAAAGGGCCTTTTATTGAAAACTCGAATTTGGGCTCCCGGGGACTCTGCTGCAACAGATACCAGCCAGGAGCCCCGAGCTCTGGAGCAGGGGGTTCTTAAAGGGGGCGCTTCTGGATTGGTTAGGTGGGGGGTCCCTGATTGGTGGGCGGTTGTCTCATGATTTCGGGGAATTGCCTGGGCTTGTCTGGAAAGTGAAACTTACTGAGTGAAATGGCAGGGAAAGCGAAACTCAACTCTTAAGATGGTGCTGGTCTGGTTCTTTCACACTCAGTAGGGCTGCCATCATCCACCTCCAGGAGGTAAGTGGGGCACAGAGAGGTGACTTGCCAAAGAGGGGTCACAGCAGCTCCTAAAAGGCAGGTCTGGACTGGAACTCAGACACATGGTTTCAGAGGCCGCCATCGTCCTTGCACATTTCACCTCCTCTGACTCCACCCAAAAGCCATAACCACCGAGCACCAACAGGGCTGGTTCTGGGTTACGGGGTTTGTTGTTGTGAGTTCTTCTTAGCATCCTGTTTGTTTCCTTTTTAAAGTCATGCAATAATGAGACTGCCTATGTCTTTAAAAACTGCTTTATTAAGCTATTAATGTAATTAACATATCATACAATTCCCTCATTGGAAGTATACAAGTCAATAGTTTTCGATGTTTTACATTATTATAGTTTTTTAAATTATGGCTATTTACTAGTCTATATAGTACATAAAGTTTACCATTGTAACCTTTTTTAAGTGTACAATTTAGTAACATAAACTACTTCCATGGTATTGTGCAACCATCCTCACTGCCTACTTCTGAACCTCTTTCGTCACTCCAAACACAAACATGTCCCTGTGAAATAATCACCTCCCCTTTCTCCTTCCCCTGAGTCCCTGGCAGCCTCTCATCTACTTTCTGTTGCCATGAACTTAACTTCTCTAGGTCCCTCACAGACACGAAGTCACACAGTACTTGGCCTTGACGGGCTTATGTCACTTAGCATAACACCCTCAAGGTTCATGCATGTGGTATCCTGTATCCCACTGTCCTTCCTTTTCATGGCTAATGGTCCATCGGATGAATGGACACATTTGTTTGGGCATCCTGTGCTCTGCTCTGGCCCCAGTGAACGATGCTGCTGTGGGTAAGGGTGCCCGGACATCTGCTCCAGTGCCCCCTCCCAGCTCCCTTGGATGTATACCCACAAGTGGAATCCCTGGGTCATAATGGTTGTATGATTTAAAAAATAAAAACAATTATTGCTAAAATCGGATCCTAGGTCTCGGTCCACCTGAGGTAATCAGTGTAGTCTTTCTTCCCAGCTGGCAGAAACCAAATCTCAAGGACTGGGGCTAGGCTTGCACCCCAGCTCCTTGGGAGACCACGCCCTGTGTTTTCCCAAGCCTGTTTCCTCTACCCCAGTGGATGTCAGCAACCCCTGCAGAGCACGGAAGGGAAAGGTGAGCAAAGCCAAGGTGTGGGGCAGGCACCTGGTGTGTGGAATGTAGTCAGTGCACTCCCAGAACCTTCCATACAGACCTTTTGAGTTTACAAAGTACTTTGACTATTCCTGTAGTTGATCTTCCCAACACTTCATGGACATGAATTACCATCCATTCATTCCCATTCTACAGATATGGAAACCAAAGTGCGTAAAGTCACTCCTTGGGAGAGTCGGCACAAGATGCCAGGCCCCCTCCAGCGTCAAACAGAGTGTTCTCTCCAGCCCCTGCTGCCTCTCACGGTGACCATAGTGAGGCCAAAAGGCCAGGGCTTACAAACAGCCTTCCTTCTATGACTATGAGAACATTTGGGGTAACAAAAGAAATTGGAGGAATAGAGAGAAAAGGAACACCACATCTCCACCCCTTATTTTCTCCCAGAACCATCGGGTCTCAGAACCTCAGGGGCATCCAGCTGGCATGCCACCAGGAATTCTCTCTGCTTAAATCCCTTCAGGGCTCGGGAGCCCAGCCTTGTTCCCCCAGTTGAAGCTCTATTCTGGGGTTCAGAGAACAAATCCCCACGGCAAAGCTCCTCAGAGAGTGAAGGGCCTGACACTCCAGCCATCTTCTCCTCTCCAAGTACAGAAGCCCTGCTCCTCCACTCAGTGCCCTGAGGATGCCTCCCGGGTGCTGGCCAGCATGATACCAGGGGCAGGAGGTGGCAACCTAGTCTGCTCTGGAACTCCCAGGTGTTATTCCACAGGCTCCAGTGTCCTCATTCTCCCAAGCATCTCGGCCACCTGTGGTCATTGGGTCTGGAGCCTCTTGCCATCAGATATTTTCCTTTTAGAGTTTATTTTCCAAAGACTGAAAACTAAACAATGGGGAACAGATATGAGATTCATCTAGATACGTACGGCAACCTTGTCTTCTCAGAAAACAGAGGTGTTGGGGAACTTCTCCCCCAAAATGGAGAACTTAAAAATGTGGCCCCTGGGACCAGCTTCCCTGGTCAAAGGCTCTGCGTGTGTGTGTGAAGGAGGGCAGAAGGTGAGGGGATGCTGAGAAGGAAGAAGGGGCAGCCCACCTCTAGCCCAGCTGGAAGGTGGTCTCTAGGCCAGGGGTAAGTGGTGGCTGGGAAGATAAGCCAGGCCCAAAGGGGTCTGCAAGCTCCCTGCCCTGCTGGGAGAGCTCCTCTTCTAGGCTCCCGGTTCCAGCAACACGTCTGGGCAGGCAGAGCAGTATCACAGGGATTCTAAACAGGCGTGTGTGTGTTTCCACCCCCACCATCACAGACAGACCCTCATTTATACCCTGCCTGAGGGCAGGAACCCCACACCTAATGCTGGTTCCCTGGTCACCCATGCTGACCACCTCGCCAGGACAGATAACCTGGATCCCAGTCTTGGCTTCCTCTCTGACCCCTGCTCCTGGAAACATCCCTCCCGACTCTGAGCCTCAGTTTACCTCCTTAAGGGTGATTTCTAAGGATCTGTTCAGCTCCGTCTCCTCTAACTCCCTAGACCACCCTAGACCTGTCCCCAGCTGTCATGCCCGCTCCCCTCTGTGGTCCACGCCCTGTCCCAGGGCCCAGCCTCAACGTCGGCCACCCCTCTATCCTGGTCCCAAGCACCTGGAGCCCGCCCGGCTCCGTGGCCAGGATGGAGTTCTCTATCCCATTCAATTTCCCCCGCCTTTTTGATGTCACATCCTGTCCCAGCCTGCTTCCCCGCCGGCGCCGACGCCCTCCTCCTCCCCGCGCGATCAAGGCGCGGGTCCCTCGCGCCACCCCCACCCCCGCCCCTTCCCGAGCAAACTTTTGGCACCCGCCGCAGCCGAGCGCGCGTTCGTGCTCTGCAAGGCGCGCCTCGCTCCGCCAATGCCAGGCGCGCGGGGGAGCCATTAGGAGGCGAGGGGGAGAGGAGGGCGCAGCCCGCGCGCAGCCCATCCCTGCCCAGCCCTGCCCAGCCCTGCCCGGGAGGCAGACGCGCCGGAACCGGGACGCGATAAATATGCAGAGCGGAGGCTCCGCGCAGCAGAGCCCGCGCGCCGCCTGCCCCGGGTGCTGAATCCAGGCGCCGCCGCTGGAGCCCGGCGAGTCGGAGCCCGAGCGCGCCCGCGTCCACGCAGCCGCCGGCCGGCCAGCACCCAGGGCCCTGCGTGCCAGGTCGTTGGAGGTGGCAGAGAGACATGCCACCGGCCCGGAAGCTCCTCAGCCTCCTCTTCCTCATCCTGATGGGCACTGAACTCACTCAAGTACGTGCATCCAACGCCATTTTCCTCCCTGCCAGGCGCCCAGCCTGGCCCCTGGGGGGCCCCGCCAAGTCGGGAGAGGCTCAGCGCCACCTCGCGCCCCCCGTCCCAGCGCCTGAGCTCCGCCGAGATTGGGGAGGGGGCCCCCGAGTGCCGGGACGACCTGGGTGTAGGGAGGGAGCAGGCTGACAGGAGACTGTGTTCCGTCCAGCCCCGACCCAGTGGGGGGCCGTGCTGCCCCCCACATCCGGCTAAGTTCAGAGGGCAGCCTGGGTCTTGGGCTGTTTTCACCCGAGGAGAGCCTGAGAGCCAGTAGCCAAGCCCCCAGGCATTCTCAGGTAGGGGGAGCTAACTCCTTCCCCCCTTTGGGCATAGTGCTGCCCTTGGGAGCTCCCTAAAATAGGCAGCGGCAGTTGTGCCACCCAAGACCTGCCTAGAAGGGTGGCAGGTGTGGGCTGGGGCTCATTGTTGGCTTAATGTGGGGGGCGGGGGCTGTGGCCACATGCTTGGCAGGAAGTGTGAGTGACAAGCCCCAGTGGCGTGTGCTGTGGGGACCACTGGGCATTCCAAGAGGCTTATCTTCCCCTGAACAATGTATCAGTAGAGAATGTGTCTCTAGATGGTATTCTCCATTTTAAAATGCATCTTAGGGCTGGCGGTCTGGGAGGAGGGGAAGGGCTGTCTGGGAGCACTGAGCTGGGAGGGCTGCTTTGGCGTCAGGGTACCTGGGACAGCCCGACAGCTCCTGGAGCCTCACTACTCAGGAGTGACATTAAAATGCCCTTTGGACAGTGCCACTGTGCCACACTCTGAGCTGGGAGACTCTGGCCCTTTGGAGTTGCGGGTCCAAGCAGTGGGCGACTGGCAGCGGGTGTCAAGCCTTAGTTGCCCCAGCTGTCCCGACCCTCCTGCCCCCTACCTCCGCCTCCCTCTCCCTCTGTGGGGATAAAAGAGGAAACAAAGAGAAGAGATGGGAGGGAAGGACCATGGGAGAGGGGACGCTGGAACAAGCTTCCCTTGTTGTTTTGGAAGCCCTTGCTGGCTCCCTGGCTCTCTCTCCAAACCCCAACCCAACAGTGGCATTTGGTCATCTACTCTTCCTCAGAACCCCTCTGCCTGGTGCTGCCCAGACACTTGGGTAGTCCCCTCCCCCAAGGAGGTTCTGCATGGCCTCCAGGAGGGAAGTTTTCTCCGCTCTAGGAGGGCCTGGCCGAGGGGTGGTGGCTGTGCACTGTGGCTGGACAGATGCGTGTGTGGGTGTGCACACACACAGAGATGAGAATAAACCTGCAGGAAAGGGCCACACAGGTCAGTGCAAGTGGCCAGCTGCCCCCATGAGGGCTCTGCTTGTGTCTTATGGAGAGACATCTTGGCAGAGAGCTGACTGGTTCTGGAGGTAGCAGCCCGTAAGGGCCCCTATGCCCTCCAGGTATCCCTAAGCCTATATTCCCAGACCTCAAGTTGCCCTTTCTCCATAATTTCTCCTTTTCAGGTCTTTTTTTAAAGATCCCCTGTTCTGGGGAGAAACTTTTGGTTCAACTCCAGTTAGAAGCTTTGTCTCAATGGTGAAAATGTTTGCTCGGATGTGCTGAAGGTGCTGGACATTCGGACCTCAGCCAGCCCGGTGCACACACACCTGCACCCTCAGGCTTTGGAGACAGGGCCAGCTGGCTGCCTTCAGTACCCTGGTCAGTTCCCCCAGGTCCCTGAAGCCCTGGGATCCCGCAGGGAAATGATGTTTTCTTTGTTTGCCTCAGAGGCTGAGCCTCAAGATTTCTCAGGAGAATATGTCCCTCAACTCAGCAGGAGACACCTTTCCACCTTTCCACCTTGCATCACAGCAGCTCCACCCTCCCTGGGCCAGCCCCTGAAAGTCATGCTTTCAGAATTTTGTGCTGAAGGCCAATTAGCCCCAAGGGCGGAATTTTGGAGAAAAATCTCACTAGTTAAAATCACTTGACTTTTTGGGTCAAGGAAGGGGTCAGAGAGTGGCTTGGCATGGTGCCCAGCTCCTGCGATCCTGCTTGCCCTGGGTCCACCTGTGTGGGCTCCACTGGAGTCGAGCCCGGTGACTCCCACCTTTAGCAGGGACCTCTAAGGTGGAGCCTGGGGTTGGGAGTGGGTGTGGGTGAGGGACTCAGCTGCCCTGAATTGAGAGCTGTTTGGGGACATCCATATCCAAGAATCCGGCTTTCTTTAACCCAATGTGATTCGTGGTTGGGTGACCTGAACACTTCACTTGTGAGTGAATGAAGAAACACCTACTGGCTTCAGGGAAGGGTGATTGAGCTGTCTGGTGTTTATCTCCCACAGCCACTGTAGGTAAATTGCTCTCCACAGCCACACTCTTGCTCTTAGGTCCTTCCAAGGACAAGGACACACCATTCTGGCGCCACTGTGTTCATAGATCAGCATACGTCAAAATGGGAGCAAGTGGGAAACGTATAGATTTTACCTGCACTTCATAAATGGTGCTTGCAGGATTCAGGCAGACAGGCAGGGGGAGTGGAGCACATGGCTGGGCCATCTGTTCTTCTGACAGCTTGCTTACGATGAGACACTCCATCCGATGCCAGCCATTGATTGATGGCCTACTGTGTGCAAGGCTGTGTGGCCAGATGAACTTTGTCCTTAGACAGAAAGACGTTTTACATGGTTTTGCTCTGTGATTATCAGTGAGAGGTTGTTACTTTGTGCCTTGTGGGAAGCAAGGTGAGGTGGCACCGGATCGAGCTTCCTGGCCAGGGAGCTGAGGGTTGATCTCTCAGCCCTCAGGAGCCAAGCCAGAGCAGGGGCTTCCTGAGCTACAGGCCTCCCCCTTAGGGAGAAGCATGTTCCTTGCATGCAATAATGTGAACAGGGCCCAGAAGCTCTGTAGCAATGACCTTGAACCGAGTTGTCTTAGTCTTGCCACAATCCCACCGGGCACTGGCGGGGTGCATTTCAGAAGGGCCCTTAACCTCTCTGAGCATGAGCTTCTCTGTCCTTGTAAACAAGGAGGATTAAAGTAACTGATTCTTTAGGACATCTTCCAGCTACAGACCCAATCCTGTTCTTTCATTGCCTCACTCATCCTCTCCTTTAACAAGCCTCTCTCGGCTACCAACTGGTTGGATTGAACTCAGTCAAATCGGACTTACAGTGTTGAATGGTCCAAACCTACAGTTGGGCATCCAAGGGGAGCATGCTTTGTTGGAAGGCCTGAGGCTCTGTTGGCTTGTTTTAGCGCTGCAAGCACTGTGTGCTCCACGTGCTGTGCAAAGGAGTGGAGGAGAGAGTTCTGTCTCACTGCTGGAGAGAGCTTTGGAGAGGATGTGATGTGCAGTCTGGGGCCGAGGTTGCGTCTTGCTCTGTTAGTAAGCTCAGGCTGCAGCAGGGAGAAGGACCGGGAGACCTGGATTCTCATATCCAATGCTTAACAAATGTGTTGAGAGTATTCGACTCATTTTAAGACTCTTGTGGACCTCTTCTCATGAGCAACACACACTCCAGGCTGGGCTGGTGTTAATGATGTGACACCCCTGGATGTCGCTGGTGGGGTTCAAGGTGTAAATGAACGTGGAACAGCCTTGAATGCCAACTGTTACTGTGGTTGCCATTTGCCTTTAGGCTTTATTGAGTAAGTATTGAATGCTCGGTTCCAAAGTGTGGTGAGCTGCTTGCTAGTCTAGGTACCAGCACGGAGGCATGGACAAGCCTCAGACTGTGCTCGTGTGCCAGTGCCATGTGTGGACAGGGCTGGTGGAGGCCACAGGTGTGCAGAAGGGGCACTAACTGGAAATCCAGCACCAGAGGCAGCTGCTTCATCTCCCAGAGCAATTTGCTTCTCATTCCGCTGACTTCAACCTCCCCCAATCAAAAGAAAGAAAGGTAATTTTCTGCCTTGAGTTGTATTTATTACTAAAGTTATCAGGCCCTGTAATCAGTATTAACATCACCGTGTAAAGTAATACAAAACTAATTACTAGCTAAACTGAATTAGATACATGGCAACTGTGAGCCCGGCTGACGGGGAGAGCGGCCAATTTTCAGCTCTGAAAGATGGGCCTCCGATGCTGTTCACACTCAGAAGCCTCCGCTGTGAGGTCGCTGCCATGGCAGAGCCACTTGTAGTCATCAGTGACATCACAGTGGGACGGAGGGAAAGGGGGGAGAAAATAGAAAGCAAAAATGCATATCTCTTTCTTTGTTTAGATTATTATATGTAGGGGGAATTCCTAGCCCTTAACTCGCCTAGAATTAAGGGCTAGGAATATTACCAATGCCGAGGGCTAGTGTGTTCCGTGTGTCATTGTGTGTCAAACTGCAAAACAGGAGCTTTAACCTGGTGCAGAAGAAGAGGTCTTTACAATGTCCTAATAATCCCCACAGCTCTGGGTCACTGTCCTCACTCTTGCCACAAGAACACTGAGGCCTGGGGAGTGATACCACCTGCCCGGTTGCCCAGCAAGTTCATGAGAACCCCAGGTGCAGTCCCACCTCTGTCTGACGCCCGGGAAACCTGAGCTCAGGTGCTTGTAAAGACAGAGAGAAAATAAAAAGTGCAGAAAGCAGCTCAGGGTCACCGAACAGAAATGGCCAGTTCCCCATTTCTCAGAGTCCTGCTATGCTGAGTACAACACCCTGGAGGTGCATTGAGTAAAGTTATTACAACACACCTGTGTTGTCTCTTTGACCCCTTCAGATGTCCAAAGCATCACCTCCAGCACCTTTCAGACCCACTCCTGGGTCCAGTAAAACAGAAGGGCCTGGTCTGGTCATGCCGGTCACTGACCTCTGCAGAGATTCCCCAGAGAGCCACTCAGCTGTGTTTGTCTAACTGAGGCCAAATGTTCTGCCACTGTTGACCTGGAAGATTTACTTTCAGGGGGGCAGCAAGAGGGCAGGCAGGAAGGGTGTGGGATGGGCATCAGGGGCCTGGGCGGGTCCCTGCAGCCCTCAGAAATGGAGGGGTGTCTGTGAGTGCTGGCTCAGACTCCTCACCTCTGCTCTCCCAGAAGGAACGTGAGGAGTTACCCAGGGAACGTCCCAGCATTGATTGATAACTTGACATCTAAGAAGAAACAGGACACAGAGGCACTGAGCTAAGGTGGCCTCTCGCAGACTCTCAATGCCTGCAGCTCTGGCGACATCATTTGCTGCATTTGGCACATTGGGAGCAATAATGAGAAGGACGGGAAGGGAATAAGCTCAGCCATGTGTGTTTGTCCTCGCTCACAGCTGCTCCTCGTGGGAGGGTCTCTGCTCCCTCTTCTTCTGCGCCGGGTTAAAGCTCATGACCACTCTCTGGGTAGCAGCTGGTGATGTGGCTTCCGTGGCCTCCAGTAGTGTTTAAAAGACGTGGGCTCACCTACTAAATCATGCCACAGAGATGTCCAGGACTTGGCCTGTGTATTTCTTATGTACAGTTCAATGATGTTGAAATTCTGCCAAGAGGGTAAAGTGCAGAGTGGAGATTGAGGGGCCCAGGAAGAGAGGGGAAGAGGCTGGACCCCTGCCCCCCTCCAGTCAGCAGGCTAACTGCGCTCACCCGTGATCCTCACCAGAAGCAATCCTGGTGCATCTGCAGTTTTAGCAGAGAGGTGAGTTGCCCTAGGGAGTTCCAGCCTTGCAGGGAGATTTCTTTAGTACACAGAATGACTCCCAAGAGTGAGTCTGAAAGGTGCCAGAGGTGATGCTTTGGGCATCTGAGGGGGTCAAAGAGAGAACACAGATGTGTTGTAATAACTTTACTCAATGCACCCCCCAAGGTGTTGTACTCAGCATAGCAGGACTCTGAGAAATGGGGAGCTGGCCAAGTGTCAACAATTCTGCTTTCAGGTATGTGAATCCCTGTGCCCCTGGCCCCCAAACACACACATACATACACATGCACAGACACATGCATTCACCAAAATGCACACATGCCCATGTACACATGTGTGCACACACCCAAATGCACATGTGCAAACACATGCAGGCCAGGCACACATGCATGTGTACACAGACATTCATACACACACACATGCACGTATTCACCCACACACAGGAGCTCCCGTTCCTGGGACTGCCCAACCTCAGAGCCCTGCCCCATTAATTCACAGGCTAAATTAGCTATGAGTGGCAACAGGGGAGAGGACATGGAAGAAGTTGGGGTCCTCTATTCCACAAGCAACAGCAGGGATGATAAAACAGGAGTTTTCTGCAGAGACAGCACCAGTGTTGGTTAGCAGTGGCTAAGAACGTTTCTGAGGCCAAGCGAGTCCCTGCTCTGTGGGAGAAGGGCCCCAATTAGCAGAAGGTGGGCAGGTGTGTGCGGCGTCCCCTGGAGGAGGCCAAGTGTCCTCTGGATGCAGATGACTTAGTCTCCACCAAAGGCCTCCGCTGCTTCCTTGGGTGTTTGCCGCACACCCAGCTGGGTCTGGAGTTGACTCTCATACGCTTTTATAATTGTGACGTCTTTTAATTCATGTCAAGGTCAGATACTTACTCCACGGAAACCAGACTGTCCTTCTCAACCAGTTATGGTGAGTTCCCTCACCTGTAGAGTGGGAAACAGGGATGTTTGTGGGGCCCTGAAAACCATGAGTCTAGTCTCGAGGGTGATGTGTCTGCTACATTATCTCATCCCTGTCCCACTCCCAGAATCAGGCCCTATTACTGTGGGCAGCTAAGAGAACACGGGGCTATGGCCCCCAGGGCCAGGCTGAGAGCCAGTCTGAGGCAGCACCTGCGGGAGATGTGTGGGACTTGCCGTAGGGCGTGTGAGGGACCCAGGGTGGGCATGGGGTGTGGGCAGTCAGCTGTCTGCAGATTGTGGCTGGATGGGGAAAACTATCCCCTGTGACAGCCACCGGTCCTTGCAGCGCACTCCCTGGGAGGAAGCAGCGCTTGAATGGAAGGGCACGCCCTAGGAGGAGGTGAGGTCTCCTGGCTACCCAGCCCCTGCTTGCTGTGCTACCAAGCCCCACGCCTCTGGCACAGAGCCAGGCCAGGATGAAAATCCTCTCTCAGGAAGGGGGTAAAGAGTGGTAATGCTTTCACCAGTTACGAGCCCAGAGGGCACGGAGGAGGCAGAGTGAGGGGATGTTTGGCACCGATTCCCTATGGTGGTCTCCCATGGCTGCTGGAAGAGAGTTCTTAGGGGACCCGTGGGTCCTGCCAGGCTGCCTGCTCCAAGAGTGTGGCATCCCAGCAGAGAAAGCGAACAAGAGAGGGGCAGCCAGGATGGTGGGGCAGAAGGGGCCCCGCGCGGGAGCTCACTGCTCTCTCTCCTCTTCCTTAGCGCCTCCCCTCTCCGTCTTTCACTCTCTTTTTACTCCTTCCTCCCCCCTTGCCCCCTTAAGCTATTTGTGTATTTTCATACAGCAAAGGGGCAGCACAACTTTGTCCTTTGGGATGTCTCTTTTTCCTCCTTCTCTCTAAGTGCCACCCCTGGCTCGGGGAGCCTGTGGGCCTTGCTGTTCTGACTGTGAGGTGACGGCAGCTCACTGCATGGTTGTCGTGGGCATCACAAGGCAGCTTCTAACACTCCATATGTGTCTGTCTGTTGTGGGGACGGCAGCATTTTCGGCAGGAGCATCCTTTCACGGTTACGTAACATCAACCCTCATTTTCGGAGTGTGAAACTCAGGGGTGTGGAGGCTGTTATCCTTGTTTTCACATGTGCCGATGAATCTATGCAAAACCCATTGAGATCTGGGCCTGTGGGGGCAGGTGTGAGGACAGAGAGCTGGCCAGTGTAACTTGTCATGGCAGGTGAGCCGGCACCACAGACTGGACAGGGTACATACAGGGAGGACGTCCCATGGACTGGTGGGCAAGGGCCGAGGGATGCTATGGCAGAAATGTCCCCTGGGGAGCCTCTGTGGCTCAGGGAATTGTGTCGGTGTTCAGGGCATCTGTGGCCGTGCAGATCATTCTACTTCTGGGATTCATGAGATTTAACCATGGCCACCTGAGTGGGGCTGCCATGTTTTGGAGCCCGGTTCTGGAAGTTCTCACCATTTGATCTTGGAAAGATCTTGTCCCATTTCTAAGCCCCAGATTCCTCATATATAAGTGGAGTCAACAACAGCACCACCCCATGGGCTTCTGTAAGGATTAAGTGACATCATGAATGCAAATCCCCAGTACAGTCAGGGGTGCAGGGCATCAGTATCACTACGATTATTCAGAGTGGCAGGTAGAAGTGAGCCTTTGCTGCAAGAGAAGTTGTGTGGAAATCTGGATTTAAATTTCTCTTTAGGAACACTGTAGATATGCTGAAGCTGGGGATCCTTTAATCCCAATACCTTCATTCTTCAGCAATCCAGGATTTGCTTTTGGAATATCAGGTAGCCTCCGAAGTCAGATTACCCTACTCTAGCCTTGTCTGGCGACCCTTTCAGAAGCATTAAAGGCAGTAGTCACCCCATTGAGTTATAGATTTCAGAAACCAGACAAGACTGTGGTTTGGGATTAGAACAGTTGGAAGTGATTTAACTAGAAACTCCTAGGGCATTACAGCAGGTGAAAGTAAGGGTGGCTCACATGCAGGTTAGAGCAGCTCAGATGCAGGTTATAGGGGTTCAAGTGCAGGTTACAGGGACTCAGGTGTAGGTTTGCATCCCAGGTGCAGTGCTGTGTCCACTGCACACCCTTGTTCCATTTATACGTTCCAGGGGGGCTGAGAACCATATATGGATTCACTTCTCTATAAACATCAAAGATAATGACTAGGATTTAAAGATATCGGGGTGTGTGTTTGGGGGGGGTATCATCTTTTCCTTTCATTACTCTAAAATCCTTTGACCTTAGTTCCCAGAGATCTTAGGAATTACAAGACTTGGTTCATATTTAGCAAATTAGATGTGAGTAACCCAAAACCACATTTTTAAAACAATGCTTCTCAGCCATGATTTAGGGAAACTATATACCCTCCCCAAAATGACTGTGAGCTCAGAAGAAATAGGACAGGGAGGGCTCAAATCTCCAGGCCATGCCTTAATTGCCTGTTCCCAGGAGAGTTGGAGAGCATCCTCGGGCCAGCAGTGGGATTGAAGATAGCTCATCAATTCCTGGTCTTACTGCCCCCAGCAGCTCTGTTGAGCAGCACTTGACATCCTCATTGCAAACTACCTGGATTTAATTTCCCCCATTCAGAGCCCAGCCAAGTTGGTGCCCTTCAAATTTAGAGTAGCAGTTCTAAATCCTCGGGGATATTACTGACATAAAGCCAAATTATGAGTTCTTCAGAATCAGGAGAGTTTCTTTTCTTCTTCTGTTTTTAATTAGCAAGGTCCATCACTTCAGAAAGGAGAGTTTTTAAATCATTATTGACCTTAACCTTCCTACAGTGTAGCTCCGGTTGCTGGGGTTGTTTTCATGCCCAGCAATACCTCCCCAGATTTATACGACTGTACCAAGAGCATCTCTTAGGGATGGTCTTTGGCCAATAGCAGCTCTTAAGAGAGGCAGCAAAGGTTTTCTCATTTTGAAACAAAGCTCTGTCACTAACTTCTGCCCAAGTCACTCCACTAAGGACCTCACTGAGTCTGTTTTGTTTTCTGCAAAATGGGTGACAATCACCTTTAAAAGGCACCAGGCTTATTCTCAAACTAAGTCATTTAATCCACAAAATGCCCTGGAAAGGAAAGTTACTATTATTAGACCCATTTTGCAGATGGGGGAACTGAGGCGCAGGAAGGCTGATGACACTGGTGCCAGGTTTCACAGAGCCCAGACTGGGGTGAATGGTTTGAGGTGGTCCTCATTAGGAGGCAGGGGGGTTTGGGTTCAGACCCGGCATCCAGGGGGGCAAGTGCTTGGGAATGTCGGGTGGTATCTGTGTTGCTTCTGGTTTGGGATTTGCAACATACCGTACTTCACATCTTGCACATAGCAGGTGTTAAATTATCTGTGACTTCTGAAATGACCCAAGAGTTCTGTGGATTGGATTGGGTTGGACCTGAAGTCGTCCCAGCAAAATAAGTGGTCCTTGTCTTTCCATCTTGGGGAGTGGGTGGGAGTGATTTGGGCAGGCAACACTTGCGGCCCTGAATCTGTGTTAAATATGAGTGGCAAGAGAAGGGAGGTGGAGTCTGGAACGCACCAGCCAGGTGTAACTAGGGGTGGCTGGGCCCGCGAGCCTGCAGCACCAGCTTGCACGGGGAGGTGGGGACTGGAACGCACCAGCCAGGTGTATCTGGGAGTGGCTCGGCCCGCGAGCCTGCAGCACCAGCTTGCGCGGGGAGGTGGCGCCCGTCCCCAACAGTTGGGCCTTGCGGGCGTCCAGGACGCCCCCGGCTCTGGTCGCGCGCCTATCCGGGAAGCATCCGAAGGCTCCTTTAGCACGGGTCTGAGCACTCAGGCCAGAGTCCTCCCGCCTGTGACTGAAGTCCCCTCTAGGAACAGGGACCACGCACAGGAAAGTGCCCGTTCGTTTTAGGCAGGGCCCAGGGAGGCCGCTCCTACCGCTCCGACGTCTGGCTTTCAAATCCCCACCCAGGAAGGGAGATTGATTTTCACCCAGGCAGAGAGAGAGTAGTGAGTGAGCTGGGGGTTCTTTCCTTCCCAATGGCTGGGGAAGCTTAATGGGAGGCCTGGAGGAAGCGGCTTTCATGTCTGATTAGAAGCCTTTACGAATTCGAAAGCCCTATTAAAGCGTTTGACCCAGGCAGGCCTGTGCTGGCCAAGGGAGTTGGGCGCCTCAGTCCTGGCGCTGGCGCCTGGGAGGCCCGGCTGGAGAGGTGGCGGGCGCCAGCCTGCCTTTCCTCGGTGCCTGGACCCTGCGAGGGACACAGGGAGCCCTGAGAAGACCCCCCACACACACAGCCCACGCCCCTCGCCCTGAGGGCCTCGGTCCCTGTCCGGTCACAAACACCTGCAGCCCCCACACCGCGGGCTCCGCCCCCCGTGCGCTGCCCTGCAGCCGCACATGCCAGGGGGCGCGGGAGAGCCTGGCTGCACCCTTCCTCCCCAGGCTTCGGGGCACCGCGGCGCTTTCCTCTTTGCGCGGATGACCCCGCGGAGCCGGCCTAGAGCTCTTCCTCCCATATGGGCTTAAGGAGGCTGCCCGGCTGGCCGGGACCCACCGCACAAAAGGCCCCAGCAGCCGGGATGCCGCCGGCCCTCCAGGGACAGCCCTGGCCCCCACAGCGGGCCAAGGGGAATCTGAGAGGGCTGCGGATCGTGAGGGCTGGAAGAGCCCGGGGTGGAGGGCAGCGGACAGTGTGCCCAGCTGAGGCCGCAGCCGGGTTTTTATGGCACCGGGACGAGGGTTTGTCTCCTCGGGTCACTCCATCCCCAACTCCTGTGGCGGACTGGGGTTTGCAGACCTCGCTGTCAGCAGCCAGGGGGCGGCGCGGAGCCGGAGCCGAGGAAAAATCCACCCATTTCCTGGGCTGATTGCGTCGGCCGCCGCCTGGCCGTGTCCCCGCCCCCCGGCCTCGGCCCCCGCGCGCAGCCCGCGCAGCGCTCAGAGCCGGGCGGCCCTTCCCGGCGGCGGCGGAGCGCGGAGACGCGGAGACGCGGCCGGGCGCGGCGGGCAGCTGGGCGGCGGCGCGGGGCAGCGGGGCGCGGCGGGCAGCGGCCGCTGGCCACCCTCCCTGGCGCCCGGGGGCGGCGTGGCGATGGCTGGGGCGCGCGGGGCGGCGGCGGCGGCGGCGGGCGGGCGGCGGCGGGCGGAGGGGGCGCGGGGACACAGCCGGGCGCCCCTGCCCGCCGCGGTGCCCGCCACCTGAAGGCTGCCCGGGCGCGGGAGCCGGTGCCAGCTCGGCGCGGGCGCTGGAGGCGACTCGAGGCGCGATGTCGGTGCCGCTGCTCAAGATCGGGGTTGTGCTGAGCACCATGGCCATGATCACCAACTGGATGTCCCAGACGCTGCCCTCGCTGGTGGGCCTCAACACCACCAAGCTCTCGGCGGCCAGCGGCGGGACGCTGGACCGCAGCACCGGCGTAAGTGCGCCCGCCGTCCGCCTGCGCGCGGCCGCCGCCTCCCCTCCTGCGTGCGAGCCGGGGCCGGGCGCTGCGCGGGACCGAGTCGCCCTGGGCGGCGGCGGGAAGCCGGGCGCAGGGGCAGGGGCAGGGGCGAGAGCCGGTTCCTCGGGCTGTTGGAGGTGACCATGGCCCCCACGACTCCAGCCCGGGCCGTTCCATTCCCACCACCGCGGCCCTGGGGCGATGCTTCCTTCGCCCAGTCTCTTCGCTGCTGCGGGGCGAGGGGAGCCTGCCGGGGGGCTTAGGGGCTTGGAACCCTCATTCCCTGATCAGTCCCTCCTTGAAAAGGTTGGGAAACTGAGGATGGGGACTTGGGGACTTGTCCAAGGTCATTCAGCAAGTGCGGGGTGGAGCCGACGCTAGACCCCGATCTGGGCTGATGGAGCTAGGACACCCAGCCGCCCTACTTTGTAAAAACAGACCCGGAGTCGCCGGGACTGGGGCGGGCCGGGTTTGGAGTTGTGCCCTCCCCTGCGTTCCTATAGCCCCAAGGCGTCCTTCCTCTGTCCCCACAGAATGGGTGCCGGAGGGCTGGGGCCGCCCCCGGAGCCGTGCCCTGCGGTGCTGGCCCCATTCCTTTGGCTTCTGCGCACCCCTTTCTCTGGGCCTAGAAATTGAAACCGCTTCTTCCCCTTTCTCACGCCGAGGGGGAGGAGGACCGGTGGCCGGGACTGCTCCTGGGCAGAGCTGACTTAGGTGGCTGGAGCAGAGGCTTAGCTGAAACCACCATCCGAGGGCCTGCCTAGAAGGGCCCCACGCTGGGAAGGGGCTGCCCCCAGGGAGGCACGCCCAGCCAGTCCCTGCTGAACTGAAAGGGAAAGTGAAGGGCCTATCCCTGTCCTGCTCTCTGTCTGCTGTTGAAGGCTGGGTGCTCTTAGAAGGGCTCTCTGTGCTGCGATCCCCCTGCTAAGGGGCACCTCACCTGCTGGTTTCAAGAATTGCACAGCATTTCCTCCATAATGTCTTGGTTCCCTCCCTCTGTGTCCTGAGCTTCTGGGACTGGCAATGAATGAAATTAAATATATCACTACTATAGATTCTCTCTTCCCAACTTCTCCTCCCTGTCACCACGCTAAAAATAGCAGGGAGGTGACCTGATGCCACTGGAGAGGAATGTGCTTGGAGACAACGGGCGGGCTGCGGGGGCAGCGGGAGGGTGTGGGGCATATTCTCAGAGAGTATTAGGGCTTGGTGTCCACCCTGTGTACCTGACGGTCAGGGCTATCTGAGCTGGGCTGCAAGGTGAGACCAGCCACACACAGCTCTGGTTTCTTGGTTTTGCGTAAACCTCGGTTGAGGATGACCCCTGCACAAAATATCAACAACCATTGGGTGGGTGGGAGCCCTTGTGGAGTTGGAAGCCCCATCTTTGCCAGGCTTGCATCAGGAAGGTGGTGTGGCTTGTGGTCACTGAAGCTCCAGGCTAATAAATAGGCTGCTGGATGTGGGGCTATTATGGCAGGTGTTTCATCTCTAAGTGTGGGGGACAGCAGCCACGGCA
Organism: Loris lydekkerianus; assembly: GCA_963574355.1. Classification (NCBI taxonomy): domain Eukaryota; kingdom Metazoa; phylum Chordata; class Mammalia; order Primates; family Lorisidae; genus Loris; species Loris lydekkerianus. The sequence continues at coordinate 68,346 of CAUYPK010006988.1, read as the reverse complement.
AGGATATCTTACTCAGCCGGCACTCCTGCCTTTGCTGGCTGCCCCTCCTGTCTGCCCCACATACCAATCTGGTCAGATGCCAAAACTCCAAGCACCCCCTTGGGTCACACTTGAATTTAAAGAAATTTAAAGAGTCATGCCTTTCTGACTTCTTCCAGCCCTGGGCACCCTAAACAGACAGCTGCGTTTCTTCCTTGTGGGTCAGAACATGTCTTTGGACTGTTTCCTTGTGCCTTTCCCCTGGGGTTGGCTGTGAACAAGCTCCCTGGTTGTGATCTCGGATACGCTTCCTACAGTCTCACTCTCTCTCCCTCCCTCTGCCTCCTCCCACCTGCCTCTCTCCAGGTGCTGCCCACCAACCCTGAGGAGAGCTGGCAGGTGTACAGCTCCGCCCAGGACAGTGAGGGCAGGTGCATCTGCACAGTGGTCGCCCCCCAGCAGACCATGTGTTCACGGGATGCCCGCACGAAACAGCTGAGGCAGCTACTGGAGAAGGTGAGTCTGTGTGGAGCGGGTGTGTGTATGCGCCAGCATCATGGCCCGGCCATGGGGTCCATTCCAGCTCTTCCTTGGTGTGTCCCCACTTGAAATATTTGTGAATGAATGAAATAGTGGAGGATGGAGAGATGGATGAGTGGGTGAGACTCCTCCCCAGGATGACCAAGGAGGGGATGGATAGACCCACCTCCTGGTCACTGCAGGCTCCACAGATGAGTCATGCACGCATAGGAGGCGGGGTGCAGGGCTCCTCTGCCACCCCACGTCCATCTGGGCAGTGCTCTTAACCCACTCTCCAGTGGCTCAGAGCTGTTGCTGAGCAGTAACCTGGGAGAGCTACTGTGGACCCAGGAATTCATGGCCATCTGACTGTATGTGACTGGACCTGGCCAGTGGCTGGACAGGCATTCACCATCATGGAAGCCTTCCTGGTGGGAAGCAGACCACACCATCATTTTCATAACCCACCTGGGGCAGCATTGTGCCGCCCGCATACACAGTTTGAGTCCATGATTTCACTTAATCCTCACAAGAACCATGTGAAGTTGGTGGGATTTTTCATTCCATTTCAGGAAGGGGAAATTTGTATCCCAAGAGGTAGACTGACTTGTCCCAAGACAAATAGCTAGTTAGCAGGGAGCTGGCACTCCAGCCCATGTGGCTTAGCTGACCACCTGATTTTTCATCTCTGCTCCCCACTCGGTGTGCCTTCTCCTAACTGGTTCAGCTCACTAGCTGTCTGGCACATTCTACTCCAAGGACCCTGTTTTCTACTGTTAATCTAAGTGCCAGGGGTCCCCTGGGAGTTACTAAGGGAAGGAAGAGAAATGAGCCAGCCCTTCTTCTCCACCCCTCTCCTTTTCCAGGGAAAGGAGGCGTTTGTATTTAGCACCTGTGGGAAGGTGCTTCCCATCCAGAGAGGAATGGAGTCACACCACATACACACTTGCACACACACGCGTGCACACACACACACATACCAGTATAGCCAATCTCATCCGAGAGTTAGCCTGGGACTTTCCAAAATGAGTGTTAGCTGAAGAGTGTGAGAGGAGGTCTGTGTGGAGTGGGGGGGGGCTTCTGTAACTCGGGGACAGGCCCCATGCTGTGAGGACAGGGCTATTGCTGCCCTTCATGCTGGGCAGGTGGGAGCAGCTGGGTGGGAGGATGTCATCACCCCAGCTGGGGTCAGCATGCCTCAGGTCAAACCCACTTCAACCACAAACCCTTACCCAATTCTGGGCAAAGCAGGTCTTCCTTCTTGAGTAGGTTTTCCTAGCTGCGAAGGCCAAGGGTGGGCTGGAGGTTTCCGAGCTGTGCCGGGCACTGAAGATGCCAAGATACCACCTCTTCCTATGCCCCTGACCTTAGTTTCCTGGGGGCAGGAAGCCTGGTCCATAGAGCTTCACCTTCAGGGAATAGTGTGTGTTTTCTTTCTGCCATCGTTAGCCACCTGAGTAAATCATTTTAAGAGAATTAAAGTAAAATGCACTTAACAGATTCCACAAACATTTATTAACACTAAACTAGACCAGAGCCTAATTGAGCCTTTAATTATTCAGAATCACAGAGGAGAGAGGCAGCGTTTGGAGGGGCTGTGGACCACAGAGGCGGGCGTAGGGTGGGGAAGAGCAGGCAGGGCAGAGGAAGGGTAGGACTGAGCCTTGGGAGGTGGCACTCGGTGGGAGGGCTGACAGTCGGGAAATGGATTCCAGAAAGCTCTGTGAGCCCCTGGGAATGCAGGCCTCAGAACTTTCCTTTCTGCTGATGCGTGCCACAGCACTACTGTTTAAAAATTTAAAGCCCCATTTGATCCCGTGGCGGGCACTCTTATTTTCGGAGGGCCTGAGCCGTTTGTGTGAGAGAGGGCGCCGCTCCTCAGTGCACCCTGCTGTTTAAAGAGGGGCCAGGCTGTCCCTTTCCCCCTTCTCCTCTCTTCTCTCCCCTGTGGGAGAGGGTGGGGCAGGCACAGACTGGACCTGGGCCTCACCAGCAGAAGCAGGGAGTGAGCAAGCTCGGAGGTCACAGAGCACCTGCCCTGCCGCTGAGGTCGGGTAACGATGAGCACATCCCAGCAGCTAAGAGTTTGTCCAGTCTGGCTGCGCCTTAAAGCCCGCCACCCCCCCGCCCCCCACCCCCCGGCAAGACTGCAAAGGTGCTGAGCCTGGGCCCACCCAGAGCCTCTGATTTTTGTTGGCCTGGGCACCGATCTGCCCTACCAATGGTCCTGACTCGCAGCCAGAACCTGCAGGGACAGTGACAGGCGGGGCATGGCCTCTGCTCTCTAAAGCAGCACTTGGCTCTGAGTGGGAGCTTGTAGGCTTTGGAGTTGGTGTGGATGTGGCTGGCCTGGCCATGTGACAGGAAGCACGTGCTTGGCTGTCTGAGCCTGTGTAACGTGGGACTCAAAGTAGTGTCCACCTTATAGGGTTTCATCAAGATCAGTGAGACTGGTAACTTCTCAGGCTCGGGAGAGGGTAGCTAGCATTCGGTTATCCTCTTGAGCCTAGGTGGCCTTCTGCCATGGCCGACTCCTGTCCTGGCTGCCACAGCAGGGAAAACATGGGGTAGACTGTCATTCAGTAGCTCTGTGACCTTGAGCGTGCCATTGGCTTCTCAGGACACGCCCTGCAGGTGAGGGATGATATGTGCTTGGAGGACACGTCATCCAAGGGGGCTGCAGACTAGGGCCTTCCTGAGTGCAGGCAGACCAGGCAAGCGATCACTACCCCAGGCCCCCCATCAGGCAGAGGACTGCATGTCCCCTAGCCCTACACTTGGCCAGGAGTAGGGGAACTGTAGGGATAAGTATGTAATTTAAGGAGGCTGAATAGCTTGGTATCTTTAAAATTTTTTACATTTGTGATCTAATCTTTAAAACTTGTTAAAAGTGTTTTCTCCCTGGGGAACAAAAAGCCCTTTGCACTGCGTGTGGTCTCCTGACCGGAGCGTGGGCTCAGCAGCTTCTGGTCACGTGTCAGCCTTGCTTCACTCACGTGCGACAGATGTGCTCGGCTGTGTGCGGAGACACCACACAGGCCTCTTTCTCCAGCAGTTGCCTGCCCAGCAGAGTAGAGGGGACAGGTGTGGGGCTCACTCCATGCAGCTGCTGTGCCCACAGGGTGATGCAGTTTCTAAATGGTGTGGAGCCACTCTGGCTCGGCTCGGCGGGGACACCTCCCTGAAGGAGGTGGGATTTAGTCCGGGCCTTGAAGGATGCATAGTACAGACTTTCCAACTTTCTCTGAAAGAAGTGCTAGTTACTCAAAGTGACAGAATAAGACAGGCGAGGGGGTAGAGAGAGATAAAGGCAGCGGAACATGTGAAGAGGGATCAGAGTGCGTCAACATTGCCTCACCTGTGTTTTGCAAATTGAGATTTTAATATAAATTTGTGTGTTTCTTTCACATAGCAAGACAAAATGTCACGCGTTGTTAAGTGCTGAGGTTAGCACTACTGGTCTTCCTCTTACTGAGAAGCCTTTTGGTTGTGCTCTTTTATTTTATTTATTTGCTGGGGTGGAGGATGCCCAGTAAGAGGTGGAAGGCACTCTTCCATCTCCTCTCGTCCCAGACCAAGCAAAGCTAAGCCTCACACGCAAATGATTTTGTTCCTGGAAGGGAGAGCATTTTCAAATGCAGCAAAAAATCAGAAAGGAAGATTTTATGTCATGGAGGTATCTCCCTCCCTAGTAATTGGATTAGATTCTGAGAAAATGACCCAAACACCACTGCAGCAATCCTCAGCCTCACTCCACCTCCCCGATTCCTGAGTGCATTTGCGCAGAAGCACGAGCCAGTTTCCTGAAAATAAAATGCACTGGCAGGTGGCTGCACTAAAACTGTTTTTCTTTTAAGCTCTCTGGAATCCTGTTGAATATTAAAGTTCCATCTTGAGGCTACACTCAATTCAGATCTGCCTGTAAAGATGTAAAACAGCGATTCTTCATTTGCTGGGTGATTGATTTCTGACTCTGTGCTGGGAACGTACATGTTTGCAGAGCAGTCATCTCCCTATGATACCGCCGGGTGTGATGGATGGCGCATGAGATGGGGGGAAAAAAGCTTGATGCAGAGTCGGGCAGAGCGGTTCCCTGGTTCCTTCCTCCTGCACTTAAGCAATCAAACTGCTCAGCAAGGCACTCAATGAGATTTAGAGGAAGGAGGATTTATACCTGGGGGTGGGGCAGCCTAAGGAAGCTGCTCATCTCCTTTGGTATTTATGCTTGCCTAGCTGATTTTGTCCTGCAATTTTAAGAGATTGGAAACAGTGCTCCCCTCTTATAAAGAGATGGTCAATCGCCCAAAGTCCCATGCCTGGACCTGCACCCAGTGAGGAGCCTGGGGCTCTGGCCCCCTTGCCCGCATGCCTGATTGTAAGAGCACATTCTGGAAGAGTGCAGAGGAAATGTTTACTGAACCAGTTTGCTCTGCTTAGGGAGTCACCTGTCCTAACGGTCCCCAGTGCTGGTGATGGGCCACTGCATTGTTGTGGCTATGTGAGAGAGGTCCCCGTTGGGTGTGAGCAGGAAAATAAGATCATCTGTCACCTACCGCAGCTCTTTCCTTGACCTGTTGCCCTTTTGACAGGTGCAAAACATGTCTCAATCCATAGAGGTCTTGGACAGGCGGACCCAGAGAGACTTGCAGTACGTGGAGAAGATGGAGAACCAAATGAAAGGACTGGAGTCCAAGTTCAAGCAGGTGGAGGAGAGCCATAAGCAACACCTGGCCAGGCAGTTCAAGGTATGTAGGTTCCTCCGCCGCCCAGGGCTTGCTTCCCTGTCTCTGTAGAAATAGTCATTTGGGGCCGGGAGGAGCAGGGCAAAGATTGCTCTGTGCCGTGCAAGGACGGTGGGCCTGGAAGTAGAGAGGCAGCCACCCTGGCTCTGGTTTGGCACAAGACACCTTGAAAGGGGTGGGCCTGGGCAGCAGTCTCCGTGTGTATGAGTTCCCCAAACCCCCACCAGTCTGGCTCAGAAGCCAGGGTCCCAGACCTGCGCTTCTCTAGCCAAGTCGAATATTAGCTGGGAAGGGACATTATTACTGGCCCTTGTCTTTCCACAGCTGCTGCAGGTAAATCACATTAGCCAAGGATTAGCTTAATTGATTAGAGCCATTTCTGAGCAGGGATCTCTCAGGGCAATTTTTCACATCTGATCTAATCTAGCTATGACAGGGCTTGTGATAGACTTGCAGGGAGAAAAGAGAAGAGACGCCAGCCCCTTGTGTCCCTTGTGGTAAGTGTTCCACTTCCCCGGCTAACTCTGGACACTAAAACCTGAGTTTGTTTTACCTAAAATGATATATACATATGTACAAATATGTATATATACATCTACAGTTGACTTGGTTTCAAAGCGATGAGACTGAGAAATTATATGTCACCTAATTAAGGTATACATGCATTGTAATTAGAAGCGAAGCCCAGATGTAAATGAGCAGGTCAAGTTATACAGCCCCACTTGACAGAAAACTGCTGATGTGGGCTCTGTCTTCCTGTCCTCTGATGCTAATGTTTTTCTTTGATGTGCCTCCCTGCATGAAGCAAGAAGTAATTCTCTTTTGAAAATGATACATTAAATAGACAAAATGGCGAGCTAATGAAGTTGCAAATCTATAGTATAAATAAAATAATAGCAGACCTGATCCCGTGGAGGGGATATGAGCTGAGTGTTCCTGTCGGAGGCAGGCAGGCATCTTGTCCCTGCCTCTGACAAGTCAGGAATTATCTCAGAGAGAGATTTTTACCTGTCTGACCAAAAGGGCTTGTGCCCCTCCTTGAAGAGCCAGAATTCCCATCTGTGTGGACAATGGGCTCCTCAAGGTGGGGTGAGATGGCTCATCTTTGCAGGCATTGTCCACACAGGTGTCTCCAACTTCCAAAATCAGAGACACTGCGGCTCTAGAGGAAGAGAAGCAAGCCCTTGCCTTTGATCATGCTTTAATTTCATTTAAAAAATCCAGCAGAAATTGTTTTCAGAGAACTTAAATAACAGTTAAAGCAGTTCATTTTGCCTAACTCTAGCCTTAAAGTGTGACTTTTTGGGGATAAGTGACCATGCAAGTATTTGTTTATTAATGGCTATCTGTTTAAGGCAGGCTAGTGAGCTAGTTGTTCAACAGTATTTCATTTTCTTGCTTGCAGGGCTAACTTAAAAGAGTTTTTTCAATGCTGCAGTGACTGAAGAGGCAGTCCACTCCCATGTAACCCCGAAAGAGAGCCAGAGAGCTTTTTGCACCATGCATTTTTACTATCATTTTCCCATACTTAGCACCATGTCACTGAGGAGCCTTGAACACAACCAGGACCCTCCTTTGCATGCGACCGTAGATGCATTTCATGAATAGTTTGAACCCTCGTCAATGCATTTTTTGAAAAAGAAAGAAAAAAAAAACTTTGTGTATGTGACTCAAAGCATGTAACCTTAAGATGTTGCATTCTAAACTGACAATAAAGACCTTTCCCAAATATGCTGGTGTTCTGAGGACTGTTTAATATACTCTTCTAACTCCTTTGGACCAGAATAAATAAAACTCTGAATAAAGCAGGAGTACGTACATTTTCCCTCACCTAGGGAGAAGCCAGGCCAAGGTAGGGTGTCAGAGTTCTTGCACGCATCGCACTGAACCAGCTTATTTTAACCTTGCAGGCGATAAAAGCGAAAATGGATGAACTTAGGCCTTTGATACCTGTGTTGGAAGAGTACAAGGCCGATGCCAAATTGGTATTGCAGTTTAAGGAGGAGGTCCAGAATCTGACGTCAGTGCTTAACGAGCTGCAAGAGGAAATTGGCGCCTATGACTACGATGAACTTCAGAGCAGAGTGTCCAATCTTGAAGAAAGGCTCCGTGCATGCATGCAAAAACTAGGTAGGCCCAGAACCCTGCGGGGACGTGGCTCTGCACTGGCCACCTCCGGCACACAAACAGGTGTAGGGAGTGGTGCTGAAGTGGACAGCGCCCGCCTGGCTTCAGGGAGGCGATGGCTGGATTAGGGCTCCCGGGTAGGGCAGGGCTGCCTTGAGAGGTGAAGGAGGTGGAGGCGTGTAGGCAACGCTGTCCTAGGGCACTGCTCGTCGCCAGGTGCTGCGTGGAGGCCAGTTCACAAACCCATCGAGTTGCACATCTGGACGAAACAGGATGATAGATGTTGCATCCCAGCTGGTGGATGGAAGTGTGTGAGTTTGTGTGTGTGTGTGTGTGTGTGTGGTGTGTAGACACAAGTTTAATAGGGCTGCAAATGTACATCTCAGATTCTTCCAGGTTGAGAACAAGGGCTGATGAAGCTCCTTAGAATATTGAATCCTGCATAGTTTGAATAAAAGAAATAACAGTCACATCACAGTAGATTTGCCCTTTACAGCAAGAGAGGAAGCCCCTCAAACAGCCTAGAAGGGGAGGAGCAGATCAGCTCCTTACCCAGACTTAACGTTTGCTAAGAAAGACCCCCAGCGTGGGGCACCCTGTCTGGATTCTTACTCGTGAGAGATCACCCATTTACCTGATCAGCCTTCCAACTAATTACTGCAGCAAATCTTAATGTGTTAGGCTTAGAATCCCCTTTTGAATACACATTTCAAATCCCATTTTTAGGTTTTTTAAATATTAACCATCCCTTCTCACCAACTTTTTTAACACAAAGGGTGCAGATTTTCATATTGTATTCTTAGGGCAATTTTGCCTTCTCCAGATGTTTCCTTCAGCCTTTGTCTGATGTTCTCACTTGTTCTTTTTTTATTCCCCTGTCTACTCACTCACACTCACACACTCTCCCAATGTGTTAGTGTAATACCTGAAAAGAACAAATGCTTTAAAAGCTCTCCAGTGTTGCTAGGCAGGTAAAGGAGAGAATATTCAAGGGTAAAGAAACTAGAGTCTTCTGCTTTGACAGATTCCCATTTCTGGATGATTTGTAGAAGCCATTCTGGCCATCCTCAGTCAAGGCATAAAGTCTTAAGTTCCTAAATCAGGGCAGTGAGGCATGTCGGGAGTCAGAGGAATGCGTTGTTCCTTTCAGTGGGTCCATGCTGGCTGTGTCCTGAGGGAGGCTGTCAGCTGCACCCTCCAAGCTCTGTGCTCCATGGTGCCCAAGCCCCCTGGTGTGGCCGAGGCTGACTGCCTCAGACGATCCACCAGGCATTGGGCTTCATGGTCTCTATCACCTCTTCCCATTTTGACTTTCTGGGAATCGGTGTAGGTGATGAAATGGTTGTGGGGCTGTATTAGTGGTTACAGAGCTATAGGGTTCTTTCTGTTGGGTACAGTCTCTACTGAAGTCACCATCAGCCCTCCAAACTCCCCCACCTTCAGCGGTTGCCCTCAGCCTCTGAAGACCCCAGTGGTGTGGTTGGTCATGTCGTTTTTCTGTTCCCCACAAGCGGTGTCTTCCTTCCTGGTGTACAGAATAGGTACACCAAAGAGAAACCATTTTCCAATCAAGGAATCAAGGGAACAAAATGGAAACGTGGGATAGAAAGTTGCACGTGGTGAGAGGCCTGCCCCTCCCAGGCGAGCCAGCCTTCCCATCTGTGCGTGGCCTATTTTTAGTAGCTGGGTGAGTTTACCTTATGGCTTCAGATCCCGAGTTTTTCACACGGTTACCCTTGGGCTGCTAACACCATTGATTTGGGAGTAAAGAGAATGGAGGATAAACAGGGCCTCCAGAGGCCCTGTTCATCCCCCTCCTGTGGAGTGCAGCTGCCTGGTCTCAGCCCTGCATTTAATTCTTTCCTCAGAAGGGCTGTGGCACGTAGGCAGAGCGCTGACTCAGAGGGTCTGCAGCTGGGGCCCAGGGCTCTGAACGCAGCCAGTTCTGGGCTGATTCTGACGCACAGCAAACTGCGTACCCCCTGGCTGGGGGAGGCAGCTGGGAAGTAGTGTGCCACTCAATAGCCGGGCACCTCTCCCCGGGCATTGATCTTCTCTTGTTTCAGCTGCTTCCTCGTCTGTAAATGGTGCAGGATCGCTGGGCCCCAGGGTAACTCACAGAATGATAATTCACAGAAGTCATTCATGTTCCAGGCTTAACACGGTGCCTGGCACAGAGGGGGTGGGTGGTAGGTAGGCAGGTGGACAGGAGCTGGAGGGTGAAGGTAGACCCTTGTGACTGAGCAGTGGAGAGGCAGCTAGACAGCTGATGGATTGACAGACGCTGGACAGACGCAGGTAGATCTGGACACTGCTGCTCTTTCTTCTCCCTCGACTAAGCCTTTTGTTCAAGCTCAATAACTGAAGGGCCAAATCAATATCCTGTAGCTGCTAAATTTAGCTTCACTTTAGCCTTACAAGGAGACACCCATCTCAGGACTGTCCTAGCAACCTGGTTCCTTGCAGGGAGGTTGCTGTGTCCTGTGGAGTCACCCGCTGCTGGTTGTCCTCATGGAGGAAGGATTTCTGTGAGACGTAGCGTCCCAGGGGCTGGAGGTTTCCTCCCTCGCCTTGACCATGTGGCTCCTTGGTGTGCCTGCCACACTTGCTGGTGTGAGGTCTGATTGTTCCTTGGTCTGGTGAACAGGGTCTTGGCTCTCTTCCTGGGGTGATAGAGGACAGGGTGTCCCTACAGCTCTCTAAAAGTCACTCAATGCCCCTCTGTGCTGCTGTCTTTTCCAAGTTGCTGTTGCTAACAGTTCCTGACCCCAGAACATTCACAGCAACCAGCAGACAGTCCAGGCAAGGACCCAGGTCCCACCCGCTTCCCAGGGGCATTTCTGAAGATCCCTCTCTCAGTGGGATTAGTTTTTTCCTAATTTCCCAGCCAGAAATTGAACCTGAAACTCTCCTTTCTAGAACTGGAGCCAACGTCTGTTGGGCATTCTCGGGGAGAGAAACAGTTGCTCAGAGTTTCCCTGGAGCAAGCCTTGTTGGCAGGCAGTGGGGAGGCAGTGCTGCCCGGACACCTAGTCCCTGTCACCCCGTCCTGGGGCCTGGGACTCTCTCTATGGGGACACTGCAGAGTCACCTGCTCCAGCTGCTAAGCTGAGTGAATCCAGAAATGTCAGAGCCGGGGCAGAGCACTCCTCACGCAACTGACTCACCAGGCCTCAGTGGTCCCCTCTGTATATGAGGGCCTGCCTGAGTTTGAGGACGTCTCTTAGTTACACCATGCTGGTGCTTTGAGACTAAAGGCTTCCTTAGTTTCTTTGCTTTAAAAGGCTGAGAAAGAAGACCCCAGACCCTCGTAAGCACAGGGACAGCCTTGGCTCCAGGGTCACTGGGGGGGTCTTTTGCTTCACTGAGAACACACCTTAACCAAGCCTGCTGGCTCCAGCCCCCAAAGCCCCTGCCAGCCGTTGGGAGCTGGGCCCACCCCAGTGTCCACATTAGTGAAAGTCCCATTACAGGCTCCCATCCCAGTTTGGCGATGTCAGGGCATGGTGCTTCTTCTGATGCTGTGTCCTCCACTCTCTCTGCCAAAGCAGACAATTCTCAAGTCTCCTTGTTCCCTCGCTCCTGAGATGTTAGGAAGGGTCCCCAGGCGGTGAGGCTGGCCCTGTCCTGCCATGTGCCCAGCTAGGCAGTGAGCCACTGGCAAGAGCGCTGGGCAAAGCAGCATGCAGGCAGGTGTACTCAGAGGCAAGAGCCCCGTCCTGGCGGGGGACGGTCAGTCTGAAGCAGAGCCCGCTGGGACGGCAGGGGGAGGAAAGGGACCCATGTCTAAAATGAGCGCTGACTTCCAGGGGGGTGCATGTGGGGCTAGGCCTTCCTGCTGGGTTCCTTCGAGGAAGTTCTCCGTTATGTATGGTGAGAGGGCTGGGCCTTGCCCTGCCCCCGCCCGTGTAGGAGGTGGAAGGAGCAGGTGCCTGCGAGAACCCTTCCTTCATAGCCGCCCGCCCTGCCCAGGGTCCCGGGAGGCTGCTTGCTTCCCTGCTTACTTCCTCTGCATCCCAGACATCACTTGTACCAGCTCTGTGTTCTGTAACCTCTGTCCAACTCAGTGCTTCCCAGGTTTTAGAGGATAAAAGCTGGGCCCGAGGGAGATAAGCCTAGCGGCTAGGTGGCAGGCCAGGGACCTAGTCTGCCGGCCTGGTCTCTGAGATTGCCCAGGGACCCCTCTGTCTCTCAGCCAAATTTCCGTGCCAGGCGCCTCCCCAAGCCTGTTCCCTGGGTTGCCCAGGCTGTGGTTCAGATGCAGCCTCCTCCTGAGAATGGTGAGCAGCAGACTGCTCCGTCCTTGGGCTTTGGCTTGTCCAAGCTCCCAGCCTCGAAAGGCCAAAGGAATCCTGCCTCCTGAGCCCCGTCCAGGCCCTCAGGGCAACCGGACCCTCCCTGCGGGGTGTCCATCCCTCCCTGCTCACTTCCTCTGAGATGGACCTGAAGCCTGGCCAGCCCTGCCGCCTCCGCTCCTGTCCCCTCCTGCTCATCCTGAGTGCTCGTGACTGGAAGGGACACAACACACGACACACTCCTGAGCTGGGTGTGCCAAGATTCCGCCGAGCTCGGCCGTGGGCTTTTATAGATCCTGTCAGCTCCCGAGGTCTTGGCAGAACCGGTCTGGATGAGGAACCAAAAATAGCTCCCTGCCTCAGGAGGGCGGTGGCCGAGGCTGAGGTGCGCCTCCGTGAGGGAGCATGACGCCCTGGAGGTCAGGCTCCAGGACTGCTGCCCCGGGGGAAGTCCAGCTCCAGGGGCATCACTCAGGATGCCGCCCTCTGTCCTGCACACCCCCCAGCTGAACCCACAGTGGTGACCACTGCCAACCTCGAGCAGCACTGTTGGGGAAGCACCCTGTTGGTTAGCTGCCGCCTCCCTGCAGCCCTCCGTGGGTCACTGTTATCACTGTCCCTGCACAGGCAAGCAGAGGAACCCCCATCCTCCCCAGGACAGGCAGCCACATCCCGCCATCCCCTCCTCTGGGACAGAGAGTGGAGCTTCACACTTAGGATTTTCCGAGAGATGAGTCATTCACTTATCTGGTGCAAATCCCCAGGCTGACAGTTGGGGAGATGGGGTGTGGTCAGCAGGACGGGCCAGGTAGGGTGCAGGAGGACCCTCTGTAGGGAAGAGGCATCCTTGGTGAAGGCAGCGGGGCCGAGGTGGGGGTGGTGCTCCCGGGGGCGGGGTTGCTGGAGCACAGATGTGGGGCCTGTCTGAGAGTGGCAAGGGGGGGCAGGTGTCTGGTCTCCTTTAATGTAGTCATCCCACCAGGGGGACCTTCTTTGGGTGTGAGACAGCATCGTGGAAGACCCACGTGCCAACTGAGGACTATGAAATGGCTGGACTGTGGTGGAAACAGCAGGCTCTCCCCCGAGGCCCCAAACCATGACACTGTTGGGGTGATGGCTCCAGGCCACTAATAAAGCCACAGAGGCAGGGAGACTTCCCACAGGAAGTCACAGTGTGAGGCGCTGCCTGGGTGGATGCTGGCTTCTCCCGTTCCCACCCAGTTCAGGGGGAGCTGTATCTCCCGAGTAGCTGGGCTCCCTGGCCAGTAGGAGCAAAGGACACAGCTGGCAGGGCGACTGAAGCCCAGCCCTGGGCCCCTGCTCCCTGTCCTGCAGACGAAGCTCTTGTGAATCCCCACCCCAACCCCAAAAGGCACATGGGGTGGAGGGCTGGTCAGGGCTCCCCTGGAAAAGGAATCTCCCACAGGCTTCCCAGACCCACCACCTGCTCTTACTCTGGTCGACATAGATGCTGGCTCACCTGGGCCATCCCCTCTCTGTCCAGATCCCCCCCTCCCACCACTTCTCCTACAGATGGGGCACGAGTATCAGTGCTGGGCAAACCTGCCTTGTGTCCAGCAAGGACCCTGGCGCCCTGTGTCGCCCAGCCCGGAAGCTGGGAGGCCTTGAGCCATGAGGGGACGATACTTACGCGGAAAAGCACAGGATTCCTCCTGGCTGTGGGGTCAGGAAAAATACCTGGGGAAGGGGTCGGGGTGAGGAAGTGTTTGTGGCATTCCTGTTTCCAATCTGGGCAGAGGCGGCAGCCCTGGAGCTGTAGCCTTGGAGCCCGGCAGCCAGGCTTCATGGGAATTTGGGTGCAAACTTGGTCTTTTCCTGTTTGTGGTGGGTCTTAACCACTCAAAGCCTCTTTCTGCTCAGGTGCACAATCTCCTGCTGACACAGAGGAAGGAGGCTGGTGGGCTCTGGGCAGGGCCAGGAGGTGCCATTGTGCTAGTCTGGCGTGATGCTCCCAGTGTGCATGCTTGTGGCTTCCAGTTGGGGAAGAGTGTGGGGACACCCTCCGCAGTGCCAGCTTCCCAGGCCTAATCCTCGCTCATCGTGGTACCTGGGTTAAGTCCCTGGCAATCTTCCTGAGCACCTTCAGGATTTTCTCTGAACTTTGCAGACTGCTGTGTACACAAGCTGACATGGTGTGGCACGGCCTCAGGGCGCCACAGTCTGAACAGGCAGGGAGGCCCCCGATTGGCTGTCCTTCAGGGAAGCCCCCCACGTGCCACCTCAGGTTTCCAGGGAATCCAGAGCATTTTGCCCTGTGGAGGTCGGCTGAGACTCACGGGTCCCTGAAGAGTTACACGGCTGTGTAGACAGGCCGGCTTCCGGGTGTGGTGGGTGCCGGCTCCGGGGCTCCAGCTGCAGCCCTGCATAGATGGCAGAGTGACCCTGACCATATGCTTTACCAGCTTCCCTGCCATTTTTAAGCCTGGGAGCCCCAAATCCCAGCCCCCCATCCTGGGGCTCCTCTTCCAGGTGGCAGAGACTGTCTCACCTCTGCAGGGAAAGGCACTCAGGCACCTCAGCAGGAAGGCAACTGCGGCCCTTCTCCGGGGTCAGTTCCAAGGGACAGAGGCTGCACAGGGGAGCTGTGTGGGGAGCCTGGGCTTCAGGGAAGTGTCCCAAGTGCTGGCTGAAGTATTGTTGCCACTCGGCAGGTGAATCCTGCCTTGGGAAAGCCTCATGCTGCGCCCAACTCTGCCTGCCCAGGGGCCCTGGCAGTCTTCTAACAGCGTCAGGAGTCGGGCTATTGCTGTGTCCATCTCCCAGAGGAGGAAACTGAGTCTTGCTGAGGCTGACCCCCTCCCAGAGGTGCCACTCCAGCACTCTGTCCCAGGCCTCTCAGGCAGCACCTTCTCAAAAGGCTGTGGCCCCGGAGGTGGCCTACCTCACTCTTCCCCGCCTTCTTGGCCTGTCGCTCTATTTGAGGAGGGGGTGACTAATCTGGCCTCTGGGGCCAGGGGTAATGTCTGTGCAGTGAAGGGTGCTAGCAGCTGCTTCACAGCCTCCCAGACCCAGAAGGCGAGAAGAAGAAGTGCCCACGTGCTCCCGGGGACAGCTGGGGGTGGAGCAACTCCCGCGGGCTGAGGCCTCTCTCTCCTTTGTGACCTGTGTGCACTCTTTTCCAGCTTGTGGGAAGTTGACTGGCATAAGTGACCCTGTGACTGTGAAAACCTCTGGCTCAAGGTTCGGGTCCTGGATGACAGACCCTCTGGCCCCAGAAGGTGATAACCGGGTGAGTGTCCCCCTTCCTCGTTTGGACGGGGTGCTCCCGAACCTGTGCCAGCCGTGCCCACCTTCTGGGAAGACCCCTCCAGGGGTTTGCAGCTCCTGGGGAGACTTTGGGAGGGGCCCTGTGCTGACTCAGAGATGTGAGGATGACAGTGGCAGATGATGGAGCCTTTGGGCCCCTTGGAGACCCCTGCCCCCACCCGCTCTGCCTTCGTGGGCCAGGCAGGCCCATGCCCTGAGCCTGTCTCTCCTGCCAGACTTCCCCGCCCTGGCCTCTGCTTTAGGGAGAGAACACATCAGGCCTTTCCTGCTTTAATGACGTCTCATTTGTATCTCATTTGCCATTCCTTTCATGGCTGATAAGAACTCGTGTTCCTTTTTGATTTAGGAAAGAGGCCATGTTCTTTTTTTCAAGCCTTTTGCCCCATGAGTAAAACCTCAGAAAAGGAGAGAGAAACAAGCACCACATTTGCCTTGATCCAGGGCCTGGGTTTTATTGCTCGAGCCCTTTTGAGAAATGGGGGTGAGGGTGGCTGAGAGGGTTTGGCACCTGGCCCGGCTCTGCCACCGCACCCCAGGTACGGCCCAGCACCTCAGACAGCACTGGTCATGGCTTCCTGCAGAGGGACAACCTCCGAGGCTCCTGGTGGAGGGAGAAGCTCTCTGGCCTTGACCATCCTTTGGCTGTTTTCAAACGTGACCTTTGACTGCCAGAGTGGGTAGCCCAGCAGTCTGGGACACTTCTCACCCAGCCCACTTTTCCTTCAGAGGTTCACAGGACACTTAGAAAGTAAACCCTTTAAAAAACCTTAACCCTCCCCTAGGACTAATTAAGAAGGGGGCTAAGGGTCTAAGCTTTGCTAGGACACTTTGGGCCCCCTCACTGTCTCCAGCATTTCCACACGACATGGCCCGTGTTTCTAGCACACACCCCTTCTGGGAGGATGGACCAGTGAAGCCAGGACAGAGGGCTTCCTAGCGCCTGCCGCACTGTCTGGGTCCACCAACAGCTGTGGGGGAGCTCCCCTCTTCCTCCCACAGGCGGCCCAGCCATGTCCCAGGCCCTCTTCCCATCTGGAGGAGCTGGCTAGACCACAGACCTGAGATCCTGTTGGGGTCGGGTGGTTGCCGGGGAGAAAGGTTGTTTTTGTCCTATTTTCTTAATTGTATCAGCTGATATTTGAAAGTTTTCTAATAACTTAATAGGCTGTTGCTCTGCTATTCTTTTGTTACACATTTCACTCAGAAAAGCCCACCACTGTTTAGAGTTCAATTAGGTACTTCTCTTGCCACAGATGCTGGTGGTGATGATGATGATGATATAGAAATAAAAACAGGCCAGGTGCGGTGGCTCATGCCTGCAATCCCGGCACTCTGAGAGGTCGAGGTGGTAGGATCGTTAGAGGTCAGGAGTTTGAGACCAGCCTGAGCAAGAGTGAAACCCTGTCTCTACCAAAAATAGGAAAAGTTAGCCAGGTGTGACGGTGGGTGCCTGTGGTCCCAGCTACGAGGGAGACTGAGGCAGGAGGATCACTTGACCCCAGATTTTGCTGTTGCTGTGAGCTGTGATGCTGTCACTTTGTTCTTCCTGGGGCAATGGAATGAGACTGTGTCTCGGAAAAGAACGAAGAGGAAGAGATGGGAGGAGGAGAGGAGAGGGAAGGGAGGGAGGGAGGGCACTTAGGAAGCAAGTCCTACGTCCTAGGAAGGGAAGAGAAAAAGAAAGAGAGAGACAGACAGACATCCCAGGACGGCGACAGAACGTGGGGAGCAGGTCAGGTGTTCTGGGCACTGTGTGTGCATATTAACTCCATTCTCGTCAGGGGAGGCTTCAGGGCCACAGCAGCCGCACTGCCTGCCCTTCCTGGTCTGTCCCTCAGCGACCCCCACCATCGAGATCATCATCTCCTCTGCTTTGGTGATGAGGAGAGGCGTGTTCTCACCCCCAGGGTTGTGTGCTGTGTGCGAGGTCTCCGGAGAGGCTGGGCCAAGCTGAGTCTCTTCCAGTCCCTGATACCTTGCCTGCCCCACCCCACAGACCTAGCAGGCTGAGCTGGGGTCTGTGGGCAGGAACCAGTCGCCTCTCTCCCACGTCGGGAGCATCTGTCGGTCCCTGACGCCTCAGGTCTGCGTCTTGACCTCCACTTTGCTCTCCGTCTCTGCGTCATGAGCACACTGGTCACACCATCTTCAGATACCAAGGGTCTGGGGCTCCTCACCCGGCTGTTTGCTCTGCACAGTGCAGCAAGGGTGTAGGCTCGCAAAGCTGTCGTGCAGCTGATGGATGCTTTTGATAATTAGACAGCTATTTTCCGCTTGAT
The DNA here is from genome assembly GCA_963574355.1 of Loris lydekkerianus. Lineage (NCBI taxonomy): Eukaryota > Metazoa > Chordata > Mammalia > Primates > Lorisidae > Loris > Loris lydekkerianus. The sequence goes on along the minus strand of CAUYPK010006988.1, from coordinate 51,117 downwards.
GACTAGATCGCCCTCCAGGAAAGGAGGTGCTGGTGGTGGGCGGAGCATGCAGGAGTGGGGGGAGGAGGCCTTCGTGGGGAGCTGGCAGCTTAGAAGGGGACGCAACGGAGCTGGGGCTGGCAGAGGAGGCCTGGGGTGCCCTCTCTGAGCACCTGGGCTGTGGCCACTCTGGCCGGGTGCTCAGCACAGCCACCTCTGACCCCCAGCGTGCTAAATGGCACGTTCCCAAGTCCTGCCATTGATCTGCACCAGCAATGTTTTGTTTTGTTTTGATCTTTTCCAATCTCCCATTCGATGTTGATCACACACACGCAGGAGACCAATAACTCACTCCGAAAAAAAAACAACAGGGAAATCAATGTCAGCTTCAGCACAGAGTGCCAAGCTGGGCATTGCACGGGGGTGTGGCCACAGGCAGAGGAGAGAATTGCAGTGGGACCTCTGGGTGCAGGGCCAGCCTCAGGGGGCCTGCCTTAGTCAGGACGCCTGCAGAGGCCTTATACTCATAAGACCCTGGGAGGCCCATCCTGAGCCAGCTTTCAGCATCTTGCTTTCTTTGAGCCAAACAAGGTTAGCTGGGGATGCTCAGTCCTTCCTCAAGTCACTTATTAAGCACCAACTATATACCCAGCAAGTCCCCACTGTGTGTATCAGCAGGAAGCTGCTCATATGCTGTTCATGGCCCTGGGCTCCCATGGTCTTGTTTTTTTCCTGCAGTTTTGTTACCTGGATTGTCCATCCCATTAGGGTTGGAGGAGGGACAGGCTTTGTGGGGCCTGGGCAAGCTCTAGACCTGACACACATGTCCCCCTGCCAGTCTGTGCCCCACCCCTGAGGCCATGTGGATTCTGGGACCCTGTTCCCTGACTCTATAGGCTCACAGCCCAGCCTGCTCTGCCTGCTTCCACCACCAAAGTGTCAGGCCAACTCATCTCAGCTATCAGAGGGGACCAGCATTCCCCTCCCGCCAACCCTGGGAAGTTCATGTTCAGAGGGTGGTATAATTACTAAAGTAGTCATTTAACAGCTAGCAGTGAGCTTAACTTGGTGTTTAAAAGTCTTTTCCCATCGTTTAAACAGTATCAAAGCCAACCAGATATTTTATCAGGATCCCACAGCTCTGAAAGTCAAATGACATTGTGGGTGTAGGCAGGGGTCAGCCCAGCTTGTAAACACGAACATCCTTTCTAATCTTTTCTCTGGGAGAGAGACGTTTAGAGCCATTGCTCTCTCTCCACCTCCTCTCACTGTGGGGCCTCGGGCCAAAGCCACCAGCATCTCACACTCCCTCTCTCCACCGTTCAGCTAATGCCTGCCTTCGGGGTGTGTCTGCCAGCAGCTCAGCTCCTTGACGTTAGCAATTCTGTCAGGAGGATGTGTGACAGATGCTTGCCCGGCCAAAGGGAGGGAGGGGCACAGCCTGGCCCAAGTGACTATGCCAAGGCCCTTTAAATAGCACCAGCCTCGGGCCTCCTGCAGGCTGCATCACACAAGTTCCCTAGGGTGGTGCCAGATTCAAGGCCAAGACAGACACCGTCACCCGGGTCTGTCCTGGACTGAGAGAGAGGGCCCTCTTCATGGAGAAGCAGAGGAACATATTTGGGACAACCCGGCCAATCCCATGTTCTCAGTAAACTTGGCCATAAGCAGCTACAGTGCAGACAAGATGTGGGAGACCCAGTTCTCCCTACTCAGGGAGCCGTGGGGAGATGCCCTTCTTCCCGTATGGGGAGCCGTGTGTGGCCTTCTGTCTTGGAAAAGCCGTGTCCGTCCCCTGAGAGGAGGCAGGCTGTGAAGGTGTCTCTCACCTCCAAGCTGATGTGAGTGACCCCGGCCAAGGGGACTCCCTCAGTCTCCATGTAGGCCCCGAGGTCAGAAAGCTCCCTTGTCCTTGATTCAGCTGATCTCCTGATGCTCGCAGTGGCGAGGCGGCCTGCACCACCATGCTCAGAGTCCAGTGGGGGTCGGGGGACACATGGGCCTGGAGTCTGAGGGCTGTATTCCTGTTCTGGGGTGGCAGCAACAGATCACCACACACTGGGGGACTTAAAACAACAAGAATTTGTTCCCTCCTAGTTCTGGAGGCTGTGCCGTCTCTGAAAGCTCTGAGGAAGGCGCCTCCTGCCTCTTCTGGAGGCTCCAGGTGCCTCTGGCTGTGTCCACATCATTCTGGTTTCTACCTTCATCTTCACCTTCTCCCTGCATTTGTAACCCCTAGAGTCCCCCTTAAGGTCACTTGTCACTGGCTTTAGGGCGCACCCTAATCTAGGACGATCTTATCTTGAGATCCTAACTTAATCACATCTGTAGAGACCCTTCAAATAAGGTCCCATTTGCAAGTTCTAGGATGTGGACTTCCATTTGGGGGGCCACCCACTCTTCATTCCCCTACAGGGTTGGCACCTACCTGCCTGGGGTCCAAGTGCTCCGCAAGAGCCTCCCAAGGGGTGAGAGTGAGAGCTGGGGGGCAAGGAGGTGGGCTCAGGGCAGGGGGCCAGCTGGTGCAGGGCACAGAGGCACGTGGTAGGAGTGTCCAGGACCACAGGCAGGGCAGGGGTGGCTGTGCAGGCACAGAGTGTAGGGTGAGGAGTCTGTGCAGGGAAGTAACAGGAGTGGGGGCATCAGGAGGTTCACGCCGGCCACAGTGGAGCCATGGGGGCCAGTTAGGAAGCTAAGGACAGAACTGAGTGAGGTGGCCAGAACTGGGCCCTGCATGGGGATCAGTCACGTTCACCTGGGAACAGCTCCTTTGAAAGCAGCAGGTATGGCCACTGAACCGCTAACACAGGAGGCAGGTGAAGCCCCCCCGGGGGTGCCGTCCACAGCCCCTGGGTCCCACCCCCCTTCTAGGGAGGGAAAGCTGAGGCTGAGCAGGAATAGTGGGTGCTCCCTGTGCCCGTAAGTCTGCTTCCACTGGGGGGGACATACAGACATTTTTCACTCAAGACTGCCAGGGCCACCAAGGCGGACAGTGGACTTCCCTGCATGCAGCCCAGGTCCAGGAAAGAGGTGTCCTCCCTGGTGGGAACCACCAGCACCTTCAGGCAGTTACTGGGTCTTCCCCTTTTGCAGATCCACTACCCGCATCTGGGGCCTCTGGGCTGAGCCTTCAAACCCCACATCCACAGTTGCATCCAAGGGATAGGGTTTGGGGTAGGAAAAGAAGGAACGTGGGTGGAGCTCCCCTTAAACAGCTGCACCCCACATGCCAAGATGGAGTTTCAGGTCGCTGGCTTTGCTGCCCCAGGAAGTAGGGAGGAGAAAGGACAGGTGTGCTGAGGAAAACTGGCCATTTACCTGGCAAGTCTAGAGTAGAGTGAACAGTGGACCATGGGGGCCAGGGCTTCCCAGCCTCACCCCACAGACATTTGAGACTGGATCAGTCTTTGTTGTTGGGGGGCTGTCCTGCTTATTCTAGGGTACACAGCAGCAACACTGGCCTCTGCCCCTGGATGCCAGCAGCACACCCTGGCCGTCCCCAGTCATGACAACCTACACTGTCTAGGTGTGAACAGTGCCCCGTGAGTAGACTACCCCCGGTTGGGAGGCCCAGCCAGAACAAGCCTTCAAGCCCAGGGTCACCCTCTGGCTCTGTTGACTAAGGAGCCACCAGACTACCCTGGCCTGAGTTTTCTAGTCTAAAAGTGGGGCAATAACAGCTCCCTGGTGCACGGGCTCATGTGAGAATTAAAGGTCAAAGAGGCTGCCAGCGTCTGGCCCAGCAGATGTCACGGATAAAGGCACGTGAGTGCTCAGGCTTCGGGCGACTTGGTTCTGCTCTTGGCCTTTCACTGGGTGCCCTTGGGTCTTATTGGAAAGAACTTGGTGGTCCTTCCAGGAAGCCTGAGGGCCAGCCAGTTCTCTATGAAAGTCCACACTGTCTTCGGGGCCACCTCCCCAGAGACAGAAAGAGCAGGCATTGGCGGACTCAATCTGAGCCCTGGGCCTTGGGTACAGGGGAAGAAGACATTTCAGATGAGAAGGTCAGAGGGAATGAACTCAGGGGAGGGGCTGCCCTCTGGGAAACACAGGGTTCTTTATTCAGCACCCCTTGGAGTTCTGACCCTGTGCTTCTCTGCAGAGAATGGCTTTCCCTTGGGAACTAAGCTCAGCCACAGTGGGAGCATTTAAAATTGGCAAATGTCCAGAGCAGCCTTCCCTGAGCCCCACCCTTGGGCCCGAGAACTAGTTGCTCTACACTGAGCTCCTTGTACCAATTTTCTTTCCCATCCTAAGTTACAGTTTTAGAAAGTGCTACATCCCGGGTTCAATTTGCCAGTGTCCTAGAAGAAAAGGTGACTTAAAAATCCTTATTGATGCCATTGCTGCCCAGTTCTGCCCCCAGGAAGGAGGCGCTGGACTCCGGGGGTACAGGGTGAATCACACTGGGGTCTCACACTCAGGGGCTCATTCTTGGGGAGGCTGCTGTGTGAAAATATTCAAAAGCGTTCTCCATACCAAGATGGGAGGGGTGTTTCCACTGGGGACAGGAGAGGGCTCAGGGAGGAATGTCATTTGAATTGGGTCTCCAAAGAAGCCAGGGGCTCCCTGTCGGAGAAGACAGCAAAAAGCATGGCCCAGGAGGGCGGCTTCCAGAATTGCAATCCGGGAGGTTTCAGCACGTGGCCTTTGCACCCCAGTACTGTTCCCAGTTCTAACCCGTGACCCATATCATAGGGGGCTGGTTCGTGGGAGGCTAAGAATAATAACACCCTCAGATGAGACCCAGCTAAAAAGTAAATCTCGTTAAGAACATAAAGCACATCTGCCTCAAAGTACCCGAGTGGATGTCTCAGGAATGAGGTTATGATTTTTCTGTAATTCTTAGCACATGCATAATGCTGAGTCGGAAAGCTCCTGCATCCTTAATCTCTCCTGCAGCTACCCGAGCCCCGATGGATAAAGTGGCTGTCTGGGTGTCAGGCGGGTGTGCGAGGAGTGGCGTCTGACTGCCAGATTGCCTTCTGTCTAACTCCTCACTCCATGGCTTTCTAATTTGCTCCCATATTGGCTGAAAATGACTGGAGTGTCTTGTACAACGTCTAGACACTTCTCAAGGCAGCTAACATTTAAGTGATCACCAGAAATCTCTTCCTCTGTAACTTGAACTTGGGTCACGGCCGGGGCTTTTATCTTGGTTGATTTTAACCACCAGAGCCTTCCTCGAGGCCCAGGTTTTTTTAGAGAGGCCCTTTCCCCTGGATTAAGCATGACAGTGAGTGATTACATGCACAGCCTCCCAAATGCCAAGCTAATGATGTTCCTCCCTGCAGTCAAGATGGCTCTATTCGTGCTGCAGTGAGCGTCCAGCACGAAGGAGAGCTCCTATTGGCATACGGGAGGTGGCCCTTTCTGGCAACCGTGAGGGATAGTCATCACCCCAGATAAGAGGTGACTGGTGCTGTGAGTGACTGCCCTTGTCCAGGGCCCCTCCTGTGAGTGCCAGGTCAACACACCCACAGGGTTCCTGCTTTCCACAAATGTGTGTGAGCGCCTGCTGTGGGGTGTAGCAGTGGACAGACAGATGTGGCTCCTGCTCCACATCCCTGTGACACCCCATGCCAAGGGCTCGATTTCGAGGCCAGTAACTTACATAACCTGCACTGAGCGGCTGAGCCCAGTTGTGCAGTGAGGCTGTGGGTGGCAGCAACGGCCCTGCCATGTCCCTTCTTTAAGGTAGCAAAATGGTCCTATTTTCTTTGAAAAGTGCACTGTGTTTGGAGGGAGGACCTGGCACCCCCCTCAGTCAAATTATTCCTTCTTGGTTATTTTAATTCCTTTCTTAGTAAAGGTAAATTTCACATCGGAGAGCAGATACCCCCCACTTTGGACATGCTGACCAGGTCTTCTCTCCCCGCAGGTGTGGTACATGGACGGCTACCACAACAACCGCTTCGTCCGTGAGTACAAGTCCATGGTCGACTTCATGAACACAGACAATTTCACCTCCCACCGCCTCCCTCACCCGTGGTCAGGCACGGGGCAGGTGGTCTACAACGGGTCCATCTACTTCAACAAGTTCCAGAGTCACATCATCATCAGGTTTGACCTGAAGACGGAGACCATTCTGAAGACACGCAGCCTGGACTACGCCGGCTACAACAACATGTACCACTACGCCTGGGGCGGCCACTCGGACATCGACCTCATGGTGGACGAGAATGGGCTGTGGGCTGTCTACGCCACCAACCAGAACGCCGGCAACATCGTGATCAGCAAGCTGGACCCCATATCGCTGCAGATCCTACAGACCTGGAACACGAGCTACCCCAAGCGCAGCGCCGGAGAGGCCTTCATCATCTGTGGGACCCTCTACGTCACCAATGGCTACTCGGGAGGCACCAAGGTGCACTATGCCTACCAGACCAATGCTTCCACCTACGAGTACATCGACATTCCCTTCCAGAACAAATACTCACACATCTCCATGTTGGACTATAACCCCAAGGACCGCGCCCTGTATGCCTGGAACAATGGTCACCAGATCCTCTACAACGTGACCCTCTTCCACGTCATCCGCTCTGACGAGCTGTAGCTCCTTCTGCCGGAGGCTGGAGTCCAAGTCCTCCCCTGCAAGGAAACTCCTGTGAAGCAGCTGCCAAAAAGATAATACCACTAATAATACTGATTTTGAAAATCATCAGCAGTGCCGGTTCCGACATTGAGTGGTGACATTGCCTCCCACTTTTTCCATGCCAGCCGGCAGGCAACAAACTTCAGAAGAAACCCCTGTATTTGCAGCTGGAACTGCAGCCCCAGGCGCCGTGGTCCTCCCCCACCCCATCCCTCTCTGGTCAAACAACACACTTCAGAAGCAAGGCAATGACTGTTGGCCCCATTCTCACCGGAGAACACCCACTGTTAGGATCGCATGGACATTCCCTTAAGTCGTGGTCAGCTCTGAGGGATGTGATTGTCCTGTGTCCTTGAGAGCCCCCGGGCCACACTGGGCGGTGGCTAGTGTAACTCGCATCCCATTGCAGTGCTGTTTTGACTGTGTTGTTGTCTCCTAGATTAACCGTGCTGAGACTCCCAAGTAGTTCAAGGACCCGTGTCTAGTACTTACTAAAGCAATGGTCAGAGTGCGTAGAATGAAGTTCCTGTACCCACGTTGTTTGAACTTGCGTACCCAATAGATATATTGTGCAGAGTCTGTCCGTTATTTCCTTGAGGTGGTAACTTCGTACGTTCAGTTTATGCAATGAATGTTGTAAATGCAATGCCGTAGTTTGGATTAATAAGTGGACGGTTTTTGTTTCTAAAAAGAAAAAAAAAAAAATCAGTGTTCACCCTTATAGAGACATAGTCAAGTTCATGTTGATAATAATCAAAGGAATTATTCTTCTTGTTAGCTTACCTAATCACGTATCTGCAGATCAGAAGGGCTTATCTAGGGAAACTTCAGTTTCCAAGGGGAAAGGAATGTCATGAGGGCAACAGTGTGTGGAAAGTACATTTTTTTAAGTAACAAAAAAAAAAAAAAAAAGGAAAACTTTGTACTATCCAGTTATCTAAGGAACAATAAAAATATTAGGAGATATTTTTGCTTTACTTGTCATTTCTGAGGGTTTATTAAGTGATTGAGACATCCGGAGCCTGGCAGATGTATTCCAGAACTTGAGTGACCCTTTCAGAGAAGGATGAAGGAGCAGAGGATGCATTCCCCAGTGGATTTCAAACCACCTGTCCCCCTAAAAACTGGAATCTGGAGAATCTGCCTAAACTTCCCTCCCCCAGGTGACTCTGGGGCACTGCTCCCACTTGAGGTCCCCTGGCCTCAGGCCAACATGCAGCCCTTGGCAGCCCCAAGGAGTTTGAGCCAATCCATGGGCAGTCCCTGAAGCCTCTGCAGGACCGGCCCCATCTCAATGTCCAGAGCCTTTCTGGAGTGGCCTGGAGTCTCTTGCCCACCAGAGAAGGAGCAAAGTCAGAGCTACTCCCTGCATAGTACACGTTTCGGCCTCTGCTTACAGAGGGAGGCTGCCTGCCCAGGTTCCGAGGTGTGGAGCATGGGCATACCCCAATCTCACTTCCCAGCTCCACTGCTGGGCATCTGTCGGAGAGCAGCAAGTGGATAGCCAGGCAGTAACATAGAGCAATGGGAAAGCCAGGTGACCTGGGGAGCCCTGCTCAGCTGGTACCTGCTCAGCCCCGAGTGTCCATGGCCTCCTGGGGTTTCGTTATTTTTCCTGGAAAGACAGGGAAGAGCCCAGTACCCAGGCAGGGCTGCTGGGGGCATGTAGATGTCTGTGGTGCTCCGTGCCTAGTGGAGCCCAGAGTCTGAGAATGCCTCAAGTGCATGACACTGGTTGCCATGCCCACGTGAAAGCCGGGGTGGCTGGCACAGTGAGCCCTGGGGACGGAAGCACATGGGGGCGTCCGATCACAGTGCTACCCCTGCTACCTGGCTCTGAACAATAGCTGGGAAAATTTGGGATACTAACTAGGGCAACAGTGAACCCTACGCCCTAAACCACAGGGTGAGAGGGAGGGTGGTGTCTCTGGAGGCAGGCAGGGGTTCTTCTTCCTGTCCCCTCCAGACGCCCTGCTCCACGGTCTTCCTCTGCTAAGAGTTACTCCGCCCGCCTCAGGGGAATCCTTCCTCATCCCGCCGCCTCGGGGCTCCCAGCCCCTACGTCATCCGTCTCTGGTCACTCCCTTCCTCCTGGCACCTGTGGCTCTCTTGCAGCCAACGTGATGTATTCTTTGAGATTTGGGGGATGGGGCATTTTTGGTACCCCAAATAGGTGACTTTCTAAACCCAAGACAAACTTTTCTGGATTCCTTCATGTTGCCGGCACCTAGACTTCTTCAGCCAGGGAACTCAGAGTTTCCACTGAAGGTGACATTTGGGGGTGGGGGGTGGAAACGCCTGATGCCTAATTGTGCCTCATTAGCCAGAAGTGCTCCTGAGCACCCCTGCGGGATGAGATTCCAATAAAAACTTGTAGAAGTAGGCAGCATTTTCATACTTTCATGTTTACAAATTCTCTGGGAGTGAGACAGAGGAGCTGATTATTAATATAAAAGCCCCAAGTTTCAATAAAGCCGGGCTCCGTGAGGCCGCCAGCTTTATTTCTGCTGTGATAGAAGCCTGTCTAAGCGCAATGGGGAAGGAATTGTTTTGTAATTACAAGCTGTAATTATGGGCTGGTTTCTTTGTAATTTCCCCTTGATGACATAGTAAAAAACAAATGTACAAATACCTATTCTGTGAGGCACCAGAAGACAAAATAATGACCTCAGAGGTCCAGAATGGATTTTCTGTCTCAGACTGAGTATTTGCTAGGGAAAATATTCCTCCTGGATATTAAATATACAAGAAAAATGGTTCTATCCAGAGAACAAATAAAATAACCGGCCTACCATTAAATCTCGCAGATTCCAATAACAGAATATATTGGCTGATGGCAGAACATCTGTGGATGAATTTTCTTTATTAAAAGCTTGGTCTGGGATCAAAATCTGACAGTTCTTTGGGGTACTCAGAGACCAGCACGTGGGACACCCAGTTCTGTTTGCAGCTGGGCCTGAATGGCCTTAATTTGCACAGGCCAGTCTTCCCTTCCGTTCCCTTCCGTTCCCTCCCCTCCCCTTCCCTCCCCTCCCCTCCCCAGATCATCACGTAGCTCCTACGGAAGGTTCCAAGCTCTCAAGTGAGCAGGAGGCAGTGCCCCTTGAGAAGTGCAGGTGGACAACCAGGATAAGTCTCTGCCCTTGGGAGGGACCAGGAAATGAAAGACAAGGTCATTTCAAATTGGGGCAGCCAATGTCAGCAGGCCAGCTGACACCAAGGATGTCCTCAGCAGTGCCAGGGTCATTGTCTCACCCTGAGGGACTCTCCACTCAGAAAAACCAAGGGCTTTCAGATTCATAGTCTGTAGAGTCACAGAGTGTGGACATTTTTTTTTTTTATTAAAATGTTTCACCTAATTTCCTTTGAAGGTGACAAGTGGCAACTTAGGCACAGAACACACCTGGTATGACTTCCTAGGGAAGTCATACCATCCCTTCCATTCTAAGATGCACAAACCCAAGGTCCAAGAGGCCAGCAACCTCTCCGGGCAGCTGAGCTTCCAACCCATGAAAGCACATCCACAAAATGAGCACGGGCCAAAGTCAAGAAGGATCAGAAATGTTTCCTGATGCTCGGGGCTGAGCTGAACCTGGGATTTGGGATAACATGGTTCCTGGGAAGCATCTCCCAGGGGCTGAGCCTGGGATTGGGAGGCAGAGGGAAGACGGTCGGATCCTTGTCCAGACACTCTCTGTGGCCTCTGTCTCCACTCTCTGGGCTTCAGGACAAGGAGGGGAATACCATCACTTGGGGCAGAAGGGGATGGGGACACGTCACCTAGGGCAGTGGGAGGACTAGACGGGCCATTCCGCAGCCATGTTGTCTGTGAACTGCCTTTTGCCATTTTTTCCATTCAGTTATCGGTCTTCTGATCCTCAAATCACACACGCTCTTAGCTGCACAGAAGGCAGCCTTTGCTAGCCTCTCTCTGGGCCAGGACTCGCAGGTGCTGTCCAGTTTGTCATTGTCTCTTGATGTTTGGTCATGCATCAGGTTGGTCCGTCTGTGTTACTATAGTTGAAATTATTATTCACGCTTGTAATGCTTGTAGCTTCAGGGTCATAGTTACAGTTTTATCTACTCCTGGGTTATAAGGAATTTCCCTGTGTTTTTTCTGGTATTTGCACAGACTTTCTCCTTATGTTGAGACTGCCATGCCTTTGGGGTTTAGTAGCACAGAATGTGGAGACAGTTTTATGTGTTTGCAAAGGCTGCCAAGCCCTCCCAATACTGTTTATTAAATGGCCCAACTTCCCCATTGGGTCCTTTGTACTGGGTCTGTCCCTGGACCCTCATGTCACTGAGTCTGTGCCAGAAACTGTCCTGGGAAGGCAAGTGCCTGCTGACACAGCCGGGCTGGGGCTGTGCCCTGATGTCCAAACCCCCGGAAGGGAAGCCTCACCCAGGAAATCTGAGTGGGATTCTCAGCCCTCAGGGGTCCCAGGATGGTATGTCTTTCTGAAATAGCTCTCGGTTGTTCTTGACCAAGTGCTGATTCCCGAGACTTTGCCAGCATTCTAAGGCAAGGCCAGGTCCTGTCCTCTGAAGGTGTTTTGAGGAAATCTCTCACCCTCCGTGGCGCTGCCTAATCTCCATTTTACAGAAATAGATGCAAGCAGGTGGAGCAGCTACCCAAGGCGGTGAGGGGTGGGGCCAGACGTGACCCTGGGGCTGAGCCCTGGGCTCTGCTCTCTCCCACCCCGGCTGGCCCGCTGGCACTCATGTCTTGTCCTCCAGCTGGTGAGTCACCAGCTGCTTATTCATCACACAGCAGGCAGCGGAAGGTGCCAGAACTGTGCACCTGGCCAGGGTCTGTGCGGGTGAGTCACTGCTACTGGGTATACAGTAGGGCCGCGGTGGGAGGCAGGGCCCCGTGAGGATGGCTGAGCCAAGGGCCGGCCTGCATCTGAGTCAGCCCCTCTGGGGAGCTGGCAGATGGGAGCAGAACCTGCCCTCTGTGTGCCTGCCATCCTGCTGGCCCACCATGCACACAAGCACAGGTGCAATGCATGTACACACACACACACACACACACACACACACACACACACGGGAGCAGTGACTCTGCCCTGCCTGCTTCCAGGGAGACTTGGCTCTCCTAGCCTGCCCCATCCTCCCAGCCTGGCAGGAATCCAGCATAGTCACAGCCAGGGAGGGGCAAAGCTATGACATGAGCCACCCAGATCTGGTCTCAACTCGGCCTCCACCACACACGGCCCACTCTGAGACTCGGTTTCCTCGGCGGACACCCAGGGTACCAGTGTTGGTCTTGTGAGAGAGTATGGGACCCGACACTGACAGACATCAGTCCTCACCCATGGAGGTGGCAGCCATGGCTCTCAGGACAGCTCTTCCTGGGCTGCTGGAGTCACTCAGCATCACGCCAGATCACCTCAGTGTCACCTTCACCCAGAAAATGCTTTAGTGCTGGGCTCTTCCTGGCCTCAAGGACAAAGACCCTCCAGCACATCACCTCCCCCTCCTGCCCTAGTGACGCTGCTTCTCACCAGACAATCCTGCAACCCTTTTCTCTGCCTCTGAGGTGCTGCTGTCCCCATTCAGTGGGCAGACACCATGAGGCCTGGGAGACTGTTAGCACCTGGCCGAGTTAGCGCAGCCGGGGGGATGGTGGACCTGAGATGGAATCCAGGTCCCCTGATGCCCGGCCTTGGGCCCTTGCCAAAGAGCCATGTTTGGAGAAATTGGTGTAATGTGATGAAACTATCTTCTAATTGGCCAGAATTTTCAGATTACTAGGGGACAAAGCCTGCTCCCTCGGGGCGGGGGGTGCGTTTTCTTCCCTCCCTAATCAGGCCTTGGGAAGGCAGCTGAGCAACACTGGAGGTTCCAGATGCTGACTCTGTGAAGAGAAGCAGTAATTTCCTTATTGATCTTTTTCTTCCCACTAAGGGCTTGAAAATAAGGTCGCCAAGAATGATGTTGTTGCCGCACGTTCCATGGTGTTTCGGTTTCGCTTATTGAATTCTTATTCCTGGAGGACCCCTCACCCCACCCTCAAACAGCCTCTTGCTTCAAGACATTAATGACTTTAATGACTCTCTCAGATCCCCTGAAAAGTGCCACCTTTGGCCAGAGCCTCCAGCACAGCCCTGTGGCTGTCACTGCTACAATGGAGATCACAAAAGTGCATCTGCCTGTCCCCCAGTATGACCAATGCCCCGGCAGGGGCTCCTGCCTCCACGTTCCTGCTATTAGTGGGACAGGCTCGCCCATCAGCTCCTGGGATGTTTGTCTCACTTAGGCTGGCTCCTGATGTCCCTGTTAAATTGGCTGTGGCAGCCCGTAATAAAGAAGAAAAACAGTGGCTGCATCAGGTCATTCCGAGGAGCTGACATTAACTCAGGCAGGGCCAGGAAAGGAGAGATTCAATTAAACTTTTACTGCAGCTCAATGGCTTCTGGCCTAGCCTGCAAATCTTGCAGCTGGGCTGAGGTTCAGAAATGACTGACGGCCAGATGAGCTCCCCCCGGGTCCTTCCTCCAGGAAGGCCGTCAGCCCGAGCTACCCCAGGAGGCCGGCCCTGCAGGTGGACGGAGAGCAGCATGGAGCCACCACTAGACGCTTGAGCCAGGCACCAGCCTCTGGGGCTCTAGTCTAGCAGAGACAGAGACAGACATTCCAGAAGATGCTCAGGAGTCTCCAGCTCTCAGATACGAAGCCAGCAGCAAATTTTTGCCATAAAAATGGAACGAATAATAGACAAATTTAGGCAGCTCATCCAGCTCTCCATGACTTTAGAAACACAGGCTAAAAGTAACCTCTGAGACCATTTTCTAGGTAAGATGCCCCATTCTCAGACCCCATCTCCTTGTCCCACTCCCGTCACTGGTGTGGGCTTTTAGGGGAACCCTCTGCCCCAAAGGAAGCAAAAAGGAATGCACAGAGTTAACACTAAGAAAGTTTCTGTGGGCACCGAAGTAGGTGAGGAGGTGTGGGGGTCCCTGCACCTGGGCTGGTGTGGAGTCAAATCTGGAGAATGAGATTCTCGTGAGACCCACCCCATGGGACCACCATGAGGAGGACCCAAGCCAACTCTTGGAAACCAAATAGGCATGGGGGTGACACAGGTGGGGGAGTGACACAGAGGTAGGCTTCAAGGATGTGAAGTTATAGGGTGACATAGGGGTGGTGCTCAAGAGTGGGGATGCGGTGACACGGGGTGGAGCTGAAGACGGAGATGGGCTAAGGTGACATGGGTGTGGGGAGGGGATGGGTGACATAGATGTAGGGTTGGGGGAGAGGCTAGGGTGACATGGGATGGAGCTTGGGGGGAAGGAGATGGGGTGATATGGGTGTGGGGAGAAGATGGGATGACATAGGTTGGGGGAGGGGAAGGGTGACACAGGGGTGGGGTTCGGGGTCGGGAGGGATGCTGGTGCAGTGGGGTGGTGGAAGCTGGTAAGTATCTCTCTGCCCATCACTCCCTGTCCCCCGAGCACCAGGGCTGGGCTTTGGGCTGAGCCCCGGCATCCTCGAGCTTGTCTCATTGTTATACCAAGTGCCATTTCCCAGACAGGAAAACCAAGGCTAGGAGCCATCAGGGGCCGCCAAGAGGCGGGAATGTCAGCCACTTGGCCACACCCATGTCAGGGTGGCCTCCACACTCCACCTGTCAGCTGGGGCGATGGATTCATTGTGGAGTATGAGGCCACACACAGAGAGGACTGCACACTGGGCTGGCTGTGCTGGTGGCTTCCGCACCTGCAGGTGAGCTCAGGTTCCCTGGGCATGTGGTCTGCAAGAGCCCGGCACACATTCACGAGTGTCTGGAGAGAGGGAGACGGGGATCTGAACCATCACATCCACCCCTGCTCAGCCCAGGGCCCGACCATGTGCCTGGCACAGGAGGGCTCAGAAGACATGGGGGAAGGGGGCACAAATGATTGACAGGCGGGGCCCCAGAGCAATGAGCACATTCAAGAGGAACTCTAGTGAGGGTTGGGAACAGGCCTTCAAATGCCTTAAATTGAAATCCGGACGTAGTCAGCCCTTGGCTTCTAGCACCTTCCATGTGTCACTCCAAGAGAACAGTATTTCCAGAGTTCCTCGGAGGTGTGCTGAGCTGCAGGGGCTATGAAGAGGTTGTTTGCTGACCCTCAATGCAGAACCTGGCCTGGCTCTGGTTCTAGCCCTCCCCTGAGTCCCCAAGGACGTTCTGCTTCTTAAAACCAAGTGGGGTCAAAATACAAGAGGTGGAGGAGCCCCAGGAAGGCCCGAGGCTGGCACCAGAGACCTCTGGGGGAGACGGAGGCCGGCTTCGTAACCCTCATCTTCTCTTTTACTTTATTTTGAAATCGCCCAAGGCCTCCCATCGGGAACAGCAAGGAGGAAGCCAGCAGCTCCTTCCCAGCCAGCCCGACAGTGGGAAGAGCAAGAAGCAATTTGGTGCGTGTGAATTATTCAGAGCAGCCAGAATGAAATGAAGAGTTGAGGAAAGATGTACAGATACAGAGAATCAGAAAATAGATCCCCACTCAAAAGCATTCTCAAGGTTGATCTTGAAAACAAATTAGCAGTAAGTTACGGAAGACATTATGTGATTAGATGCAACCAATTGTTTCAAGAATGATGCTCGTGGTTGTTTCTCCACACAGGTTCACTCTGCACTGTTCTGGAGGCTTCCCGGGAATGTTTGCTGCTGCCACCGATCTCCTGACAGCCTGGCTTCCTCATGACCCCAGAGGGCAAGGGTCCTGCTGACTTTCCCAGTTAGGGTATCCCATAGAACAGGATGTAACACCTTGACTTCTCAGGAGCCTGAGAGGAGAGTGTCAGGGTCAGCATGGTGGGGCCTGAGGCTGGGGGTCAGTGCTCACCCGCCCCAACAGGGCTGCACAGTCTGGACCAGGCCCCATGGCCCCTCCACGTTGCTGCCCCTTCTGAGCATCTGGAGGGCTATGCTCAAAGTCCTCAGGCCCTTCTATCCCAGCTCTGTATCCCACTCACTGGGCACCTGCTGTCAGGGGGAGGGATCTGTAGCCCTCTCTGCCACGTTAGGCAAGAGGGAGCCACCCATGGGGGCAGGAAACAGCATTCCCTGGTGATCCTGCTGGGAACCAGCCCCCACCCTCCCTCAATAGCCAGGGGTCCAGGTAGGAGGGTGGAGGGCGACTGGGCAGGGGAGGTGTCTATGGGTGGCAGACTTGCCTTGAGAGGCCCAGCAGTAGGGTGCAGGATGGCAGGGTGGGCTCAGACAGGGGAGCAGTGTACTGCGGCAGAGCTGTCAGGGACCCCAGGGGAGCAGGCAGGCCTGAGCTGCTCCCTCTCCCTGGTGCTTGTGAGGTGTGAGGACCTCTTTCTCCTCTCCCCAGTGCCCATAGTGGCTGGGCCCAGCTTCCACTCACTCATGCATCTGCTGAGGTCCTCACCCACTGATGTGATCCCTCTCAGCCAAGCACGTGCCAGACCTGGTACCCAGCATCAGCATGCCAGGGTACGTGAGCCACTGGGCCAGAAGCTTGGTTCAGTCTTGGACAGCACCCCACATACCTTCATATCTGTGTGCGTGCATGTGCCGGCACACAGCCACCATAGAGGGGGTGATGTGACCAGGCCTGGTGGGCTTGCAGAGAGAGTAGCCAGAAGGATTCCTAGAGGAGGCAGCTTCTGCGCTCTTCTACAAGGTCAGGGGTGTGTTCTGGAAGGTCAGCACAGCCTTGGAAGACACCGAGGGGAAAGGCTCTGGGAAGCCACAAGAGTCCCCCATCAGTGGAGCTCCCAGTCTCAGGCGCCCTCACCCCCTATTCATGGAGTGGACAGAGGAACCGCGTCCACTGGGGGGGCCACGCACGGCCTCACCTCCGCTTTCTGGGGCCACAACTGGGTGGGAGTCAGGACACTGTGCCATGCACCTCTGGGGGCCTCCCAGCCGGGTAGAGACAGGAGAAGCATAGTGAGTCCCTAAAAACAGTGGCATTTAGGAAGTGAAGGGTAGCAGGAAGCACCTTGCAAGGAGAGAAAAGTGTAAACTGAAGCCAGGGCAGGTGTGCCGGGCAAATTTGGAGGGTGTGGAAGCTGGCCTGGCTGGGGGAAAGAGTCCATGCTGGGTGAGACAAAGGGAACCAGGACACAGGACTGGGATGGGGTCAGTGAGCGGGGCCCCTGGGAGCCAGGTTCCAGGAAGCAGCTGATGTTCTGCCCAGTGGGAACCCTGGAGGAGGCAGGCTGTTTGGTGTTCGTTGTAGCCTCCACTTCTGAGGGAGACAGAACTAGACTTCCTCCCTCAGCCTTAAGACGGAGCCACCAAGGAGGGAGGTCTCAGCTCCATGCAAGGATGAGCCTTCCAACAGGGGTGATCTTCCTGTCACTGGTGGTATGCAAGCAGAGGGAGGAAACCACCCTCCCTTCCAGCCCCGCTGTGTGGAAATCTGTCGCTCAGCAGCCTCTGCCCACTGAGTTTCATGAATAGGCAGTCTGCCAGGCTGCAGCTCTCCCACCGGGAGTGGGCACCGGCCATCGAGTTGGGGTAACTTCTCCAGCACTGCTCAGAGAGGCACCGGCTCCACCCCGGGACCATCTGTTTGTGCCCAGCACCAGATCGTTTTTCAATACATCAGCAGCATGGCTGAGAAATCTCACTGGCTCCTGCTGCCCTGCCCAGCTCCCCCTAGTCAGGGCACACCCCCCAGGATGACATTTCAGCCTCCTTTTCAAAGTCAGCAGAATATGATTTTATTGATTGGAGATGCTGGGCTTGTCGATTTCCTATGTGGGGAAAAGTATGCATTTTCCTGTCTCTTTCTTAAACAAGTCGTAAAATGGATTGTGCGTCTAAAAGGGCAACATAAAACACTGGCCACGGCGAGCTTCGTGGATTCGCTGACTACATAAATCAGGGAGATGAGTTTCAGAGAAGTCTTGTTCTCCCCTTCTGGTTATAAAATGGTTGACTTCTAAATTGCGAGAGAAGTCAACCCAAATGTGTCCAAGGCTGCCAGCGGGCCCAGGGCACAGAAGCCCCTGGACGGGAAGACTGGGCTATCTGAAACACACTTGCCAATGAGAAGGTGAAAACTGACAGCCCCATGCTGGCCCTGAGCCTCAGAGTTTGGGAAGCATTTTATTTCTCTTGGGGAAGCAGCAGGGCCTGGCTCTGGCCTTTCAAACTTCATTCACAGCCATCTACTTTCTGGACACCTGCCATTTCCACTGACCACCTGTGCTGGTGATTTACTTAATTTTAGAAAGAGAGCACCCCTCCTCCCATTGTGTAGCCTCATTTTAGCAAGAGTGGTATCTCTAACTATGGCTGGAAAGAAAGGCTGTATTTCTGCTGATATAGTGGATGAACGCCTCCTGGTCTCCCCTCTCCTCTCTCTTCCATGTGGTGTTGTAGGCATCTCCATCTGTGAACCTCCAGGTTCTTTGCAGAATTGGGAAGGCTCTGTCTGTATCTCATTGGCTAGAGTCGATCATGTGAGCTCAGACTGGGTGCAAGGGAAGCTGGGAGGTATGGTTTCCAGGACACTGGAGAAGCAGGAAATAGTAAATAAAGGGACCAGTCCCTGCTACTGTTATTAAATTAAAAAAAAAAAAAAAAAAAAAAAAAAAAAATGTCTCTGTGGACCTCTCAGGCTACCCTTGGGAAAGGTCGGTTTTAGCTTTAGAAAAGCTGAGGTGCTATGCTGAGTGACTTTGGACAGATGACTCACCCTCTCTGTGCTCCAGTCTGTCCACAGCAAACGTGTGTCAGTCCAGAGAGTAAGTGATTTTCTTCAGGACACCAGCCAGCTTGTTGGAGTGATATAAATGCCAAAAAATAAAAAATAAATTTTAATTTCATATAAACAGCAAATTCAAATTGGAGAAGGTAGAGATACGGCCGGAACTAGGGTCTCCCTCTGGGCGGGGACTGACTAAGAAGGTGGGGTGGGGACCTGAGCTGACATCCAGCAGCTCGCGGTGGGGAAGGGGGTGCTCTGCCCCAGCGACTGGGCCAGTGCCAAGCAGGCTCCCACTTACCTGTGGAAAAATAGCAAACCAGGGCTAAGGAAGAGCAGGAGGGATGGCTTGGGGAAGGAGAGGTGGGGGCAAGGTACAGCTCAGACCCGGCTATTCCAAGCCGTAGTCTCCTGCAGGGACCCCGGGAGAGAGCCCAGGGAAGGGAGCAAGAGGAGGGCCAGGCCTGCAGAGCCCCTGATCAGGGTGGTGATGAGCCCAGGCCGCTCTCACCCCGATGGGTCCTTCATCACGGCTTTGGTGGTGCTGTGGCTGAAATCTGTGGCCTGCTCCTAAGCATCTGGCCATATTATTTAGTTGCTTAATGATATTGGGAGAAGCAGGGAGTAATCATCCATGTTAACATGTAATTTATTACACATCCATAATTACGCTTTGCAGCCAGGGAAGAGCATGGTGCCTCCTGACCAGACACCACACACCTAATGAGCTTTGACTCCCTTGGAGCCTCGGTCAGGTGGGCCTGGTTCTAGGATCCATGGTGGTGGGGCCGGGCTGGGTATCACACAGGCAAGGCCCCGGAGAGCCTGTGACTCTGCTGCCCCAGGCAGATCCTCATCATAATCCCTGCCCGGAGACTTTGAACCAGAACAGGGGATTATTTTGGATCATCCGGCAGGCCCCACATGAGCATGAGGGTCCTTATGAAAGGGGGTTTGGAGGCTCAGAGTCAGACAGAAGACCCAGGACAGAGCAGGACCAAAGGGGACAGGAGATGCTGCTGCCCTGGGCAGGAGAGAGGCAGAGGGAGAGCTCACGGCCTCTGACCCCACCCGGGGGCAGGTGATCAGAGACCACTGCCACATACAGAAGGCGGGATGCAGCCCCATGGCCCAGCTGCCCTTTGGCAAAGCCCTGTGAGGACAGAGGGGCAGCTACCCTTGACACCCTGATGCTGGAGCATAGCTCTCCCCGGGGCTTTTTGGTCCTGACACTGAGAAGAATCAATAGTGCAATGGTGACCTTGTTTTTTAACTCCCAGCAACTGAGAGTGAGGTCCCACTGGAGGCAAGAGGAGGGGGAGGAGTGAGAAACTGGGACCTCAAGCCATCTGTGACCCAGGCCTTAGCCCACCTGAGCAAGATCTGGGGACAGGGACCCACTCCACCCTGCTGGGAGCCAGGAGCTGATGAGAACCACCCTCTAATTCCCTAACCCCCAAGAGCCAATTTCCTGGAGGATTGGGCTAAAAGACACGTGGTGGGGGGTTGGAACAAATTTAGACCTGGAGAAAGTGCTGAGTCACGCTTTGCCTGTTTGGAAAACAGAGAGCTAATTAAGTTACTGTTGGGAGGAAGAGGCTGACAGCACGACCCAGCAGTGGAAAAAACCCTGTGTGACGTGAAGCTCACAGATAAACATGGATCACAGCAGGAGGGAGGGTGGGCGACCTCAGCAGTCGAGCCTCTCTTTGTCTTTGCTCCAAGCTGGAGCCGCTGACCAGGAAGCCCTTCCCTGTCCTGGCCTCTTTCCTGGTCCCCCCTTCATTATCCTTTCAGGCCTCAGCTGTGCAAAGCAACTGTTCACTGGGGTGGCTGGGGGACAGCAAGCCTGGTGAAGGGGTCCTGAGACGAAGAGAAGGTGGTCCCTGGCCTCCAAGGGCTCCTGGACAGCAGGATGGTGGCAGAAAAATGACAAGTGGGTTCTGGACTGGGGATCAAGACACCCACAGAAACACCTGTGTCCTGCTAGTGGTCCCAGGCCGCTAATTCTCTCTTGTAATTTTATTGCTTTGTTGTCTCCTCACTCACCAGAGTCTAGTTCCATGAGAGCAGGACCAGCTCTGTGTCACTCACTGATGTGTCCGCAACATGCATAATACTGTCTGCTCAGGACTCAGAAATATTTGTTCACTGGATAGATGGGTGGACCATGGATTGAAGGATGCAGAGATGGATGGATGAATTAATGGACAGATGGGTAGACTGATGAATGAATAGATTGATGGATGGATGGATAGATGGATGGATGGATGGATGAATTAATAGATGGATAATGGATGGATGGATAGTTGAATAGATGGATGGATAGTCATATTGATGGATGTATAGAGGATTGATTGATAGATGGATAGGCTGATGGATGATAGATTGATGGATGGATAGATGGATTGATTGATGGATGGATGGATGGATGGATGGATAGTTGGATGGATGGATGGATGGGTGAATGATGACTCCACAGATAGATTGAATAGACAGGTGGATAGATTCACAGATTGATAGATGGGTGAATGTGTGATGAATGTATATACAATACATTGCTATGGATCAAAGGTGTGTGGATGGATGGTCAATAGTGTTGAGCTGTCCAGCAGTGCTGTGTTTGGTCTCCTTGGCCATTCAATGGCCACCCCTTCCTGCTCCATGGGCCTTGTCACTATCTAGTACAGATTCTGGTGCTTACTATACACCTGTTCACTGACCATGTCTTCCCCTAGGGCTGAGACTTTCATTGATATATCCTCAAGGTATAAAAAAGTGTTCCCGGTGTTTAGTAGGAACAAAATAAGTCTTCATTGAATGTATTAATTGCGTTAGCTGGGTGGTGTCTGTGGCTCAGGGAGTAGGACACCGGTCTCTTATACTGAGGGTGGTGGGTTCAAACCCAGCCCCAGCCAAAGCTGCAACAACAACAACAACAGAAAAAAAAAAAAAAAGAATGGGTTAGCTGCAGAAAGAACAGGACTACAGGCTTGATGTCAAGGACTTCAACATGTGGATTTGGGGGACACAATTGACCCAAACAGGCTTCTGCTCTCCCGGTCTGACTTCCCACATCACACTTGTCCTACTGGTTTGACTGATTCCAAATTCTATTCAAATCATTACATAGATGTTCCTTCAGCCTCTCAAGTAGGGAGCCAGGGACCCACTGTCCTTAGCACCCACTGAGCCTGGCCCAGACCTGGGCATCATGTAAATCTCACAAGTTAACTAGAATGTGGGGGCATTTACTTTTGCTCCACCAAATCTGTGTTCAAGTCTCTTTTTTTCAGCAAAGGGAAGGATTTCTGTCTCCAGAAAGACTTACAAGACCAGGAAGGACAAGGAAACATGCACCCCTCTCCAGGGCCAGGTGGGTGCAGGTGGGCTAGCCTAGTGCTCAGGACAGCAGAGGACAGCTCACCAGCTAGGTCCTGGCCCTCAGGTCCTACCAGCCCTTCTCCTACCTGGGAGTCCCCAGGCGAGGTGTGCTGGGGGTTTATTAGAAAACCACGAATCTCTGTTTCCTTAGGAATCTCTCCAGCCCATGTCTCATCAGCACCCTTTTGGCTTGCCAAGGTCATATGTGAGAAAATGGACCTCACTGGCTCCCAAGGACTGGTGAGCAGGGTGGAAGGATGGCCACAGGGGACAGTTGAGTTGGGGGCCTTGGATGGGGAGCAGCAGCACCCCTGCAGTGGAGTTTGACCCAAGGCTGATGCAATTCCTGTCTCAGGAGGACTGGGTTGGAGGTGTGGCCCATCCCCAACTTCTGCCTGGATGGAAAAACTATGTCAGGTCCCCAGCCTCCAGCAAGGGCCCCAAGGCAGGCCCTAGGGGTGCTGCACGAGGACCGCAGGGAAAGCGGCGAGTGGCTCCTCCTGGGCCTTCCTTCTGGCAACCTGCTGGCATGTTTCCCAGATCAAAGGCAGCTTGGTGGAGGCCTCTGTCGTTTCTGGAGCCTCTCCCGGGACAGCCCTACTGTTCAGAGTTGCCCCTATGCCCACCTCCAGCTCTCCCGTCTCCTTCTAACTACTGAGAAATTCTGTGGAGCAAGAGCCCGGCCCCGCATCTGCTGCACCCGCCCTGGTGGGCACCCTCTCACTCCAAGGATTTGGAGGTCACGTGCAGCCCCAGCCTTTCTCCTGCCTCCAGACTCACACCTCCCCTCTCATCCAGCCCCGAGCCACCTTCCTCAGCCCACCACAACTCTGTCCCAGCTCCTGGGCAAAGGTCTTTCCTGCATCAGGGTTTTAGCTGGTCACTCCTCTGCCTAGGTTACCCTCTTGAGACCTTTGGGAGGCTGAGCCCTCCTTGTCATTCTGACCCAACTAATGTCACCTCCAGGAGAGCATCCTGACCGACCCCACTCTCCAGGGCCTCCTTTCTACTCCGCCCTGCTCGGGTCCGCGTAGCACCTATTTCTACCTGGCGTCTCCCTGTTTATGTGTTTGTTTACCCTCCCCCACTGGAATTGGAGCTTTACAAGAGAGAGTCCACGTCGGTCTTGCCTCATCCTGCCTCACTGTTGGTGCCCAGACCAGAAGGTGGGGATGAACCACGCCAGCCCTTGATAGACCCGTGACACTGTTGAATGTCACCCAAAATGATACCTCCAGGCCCTTTCCTTCCCCTTCTTTCTCCTGGCCAGCATTTCCACCTCCGGGAACAGAGGTGCTGGGAGACAGACGGGATGTGACACGGAAGTGCACTTCTCGGACACCCCAGGCTCTGGGCAGCACCCTCCTCCTCACTGGGGAGCACCTTCAAGGCCTGGGAGCCCCGAAAGGGCCCCACTATTTAGTGTTTGGCTGTGTATCAGTTTTCTGGGGCTGCCATAGCCAATTATCACAAACTTGCTGGTTTAAAACAACTCTCCCCATCTGATCACCCACATCACACCGGCCCTATTGGTTTGACTGACGCCAAATTATATTCTAATCATTACATCACTTATTCTCACAGTTCTGAAGACTGAAATCAAAGTGGCACCAGGGCCACGCCCCCTCCAGTGGCTCCAGGCAAGGACCCTTCCTGCCCCTGTTCCCTGGCTTGTGGCCACATCCCTCCAGCCTCTGCCTCAATTCTCAAGAGGGCTCTGCCCTCCGTCTTCCCTCCTTCTTTTCCTCCATAAGGACACTTGTCATTATTGGTGCCACCTAATTGAGCATGATCTCATTTCCAGATCCTTCAGTTAATTACGTCTGCAGAGACACTTTCCAAATAAGGTCACAAGCATATTCTGGGTGGGCACAGCTGCTGAGGCTGCCATCCAGCCACATCAGTGTCTTTACTTCCTTCCCCACTCCCCTGCCTCTTCAAAGCCACAAAGGTGAGCCCCATGCCCCCTATGTGCCAGCTCCAGTCTATACCTCTCCACGTGCCCCGGGCCCAGGCCAGGCAGATGTCCTGTAAATGCTCAGACTTTCCCTCCTTAAGCTCCTGGGCAGGATGGAGGACAGGAGACCCTCTGGGTACGCCAGCCCCAGGCAAATGGGACATGCAGCTTGGTGTCCCAAGACTGGGACTGGACGGATCCCCTCCCCAGCAGGATCCACGCCCCCCCCCTCCCAAGTCTGTGTATCACACGTGGCCCCTGTCAGACAGCCCAGAGGTGGCATGGAGATCAAAATTCCTCCCAGTCCTCCACTGTGGATTGTAGGCAGGCCTTGGAACCCAGAAATAAATTGGCACCCAGAGGTGACAAGCTGGTGGACAGAGTCCCCCTCAGGCTGGTGGCTCATTACAGCAACAGGCTGCTCAGGAAGTAGTCAAGGCATCCACTGGGGTCCGAGGCGTCACCACTCTACAGAAGTCCAGGAACAAGGAGAAGGCGGGCGTGTGATCCACTTCTGCTGGCTGATGGGCACCGGCTGGCAGGAGCGCTATGGCAACCAGGCGCACGGGTGCAATTACAGCAGCCCGCAGTGCTCCCTCACAAAGATTAATTGGGGCAGACATGTTCACCTCTCACAGTCAGAGAGGAGAAGGGGGGCTGGCTGTTCACCTGCGGAGCTCCTGTCCACAGCTCCCTCCCTGGCCAGGTGTGCCCAGGTACCCACCCAGGAGCCTGGGAAAGACGAGACTGTGAGTCAGAGGTATGCCCGAGCTCTCCTCCGTTCCCGAGGGTCCCACACCAGATGGCCGTCTGGCCATGTGACAGCTGCCTGGCCTGGCCAGCTCAGACTTGGACCTCGGGGTTCACCTGCCCACCTGGCCTCTGGGCTGGCACTGAGCACAGCGGGGCCTCTGCACAGTGGGTGACGGAGGGGGCGTGGGGGAAGCCCTGGGAGCAGATGGCAAGGAGAATGACAAGATCCTGTTGAGAACCCACCATCTCAGGTCCCACCTCACCTTCGGAACATGCCCATGACGTGGCTGTTGCTGACTTCCTTCCCCAGAGGGAGGAAGGCGTGGAGAGGCTGAACCAGCAGAGCAGACACGCATGTGAGCCTGCTCCTTCCAAGACTCTAGGCTGTGGGTCAGGCACATATGTGCAGGCTGGGGGCTCGGCGTGGCCACCTCTTCCCCAGAGTGGCCACACTAGCTCCTGGCCAGCGCAGGGCCCACTGGGGGTGAGGCCAGCTGTCCCTACCGCACAACCAGCACCCAGATGATTGTCTTTTCTCCCTCTGGGGCACGCCAAGAGTGAGGATGGCAGGAGACAGGGGAGGGAGGAGGGGTCCAGCAAGCCTTGCCCAAGAAGGGAGCCTGCACACTGAGCCCTGAGGCCAAGAAGGATAGAAAGATCTTCTCCCTTCAGGGCAGCCTTAAGCTCCCCCAGGACCCAGGAGACCAGAGCAGTCCCCACAGGACTCTGCGGACCCCAGAATGCTATCCGCCTTGGTCTTCTCACTCCTCAGCGCCTCAGCTACACAGACAGAGGGGCCAAGGACGAGGGACACACACACTCAGCAGCTATGCCAAAAAGCCCTGCAGAGCCCTTCTCTGTGCCTGTGGCCTTCTGGAGCTGGAGCTGCTGCAGAGACCTGGGCTCAGCGTCTCTAATGGTGGACAGCTGGGCTGTGCCTGCAGGTCAGCAGTGAAGCCATCACAGCAGTCCCAAGGCCCTCCCTGTGAGCATGGAGAAGGAGGAGCAAGAGGAAAGACAAGACACGACACAGGACGGACATAGAAGGGGTCTGTCCTCATGGAGGAAAAGGGATCGGGGGCAGGCATCAGGGTGGTCAAGGCAGGTGGCAGGAGGAGGCAATGGCCCTGACGGGAGGTTTAAAGGGGCCCACCGGATACCGGAAGGAAGAATATTCCAGGCCGAGGAAAGAGCAGGAAAGTCGGGGGCAGGAGCAGAGGAATGGGGGAGGGAATAGGAAATGGGTGAGCCAGGTGTCGGGGCAAGGCGTATGGAAGCTTCTGGGCCACTCCCCCTTACTTATACTTATCCTGAGACTTGGCACCACCATGACCTGCTCTGTAGTGTCAAGGGGCACGTTGGCTACTATGTGGATGGGGTCAGTCGAACCCATTGGGAGGCTGCTGCAGCAAAGCAACCACCTCAGCGGGCTCTGGCAGCATCCCGAGGGAGGCAGGGGAGGGGTGAGAAGGTATCCCCAGGAGCTGAGCCCACGGAGGCCTGTTGGATAGAGAGCGAGAGTGAGAGGAAGTGGTCCAAGCATGACCTGGGGGGGTGGTCCGGGTTGGCTGGCTGGGTTTCCACGAATGTGCCTGAGGGTGCAGTTGGTGCCATCTGGGACAGAAGGGTGGAGGAGGGTCCTGCTCCTCTTGGGCCCTGGGACTGAGATGTCACCCACATCCTGTACCTGGGGCAGGTGCTGGGAGCTGTGCCTTGTGCTCCTGGAGCAGAGGGTCCGAGGGAGTGGCTGGCAGAGTGACCCATGCCCTCCCAGAACCCACCCCTGCAACCCAGGGTAACCTTCTATTTTAAGGTCAGCTGATTAGGAATCTTGATTCCAGCTGCTGCCTTAGTCCCTATTGTCGTGTGCCCCAGCATCTTCACAGGTTCCAGGAGGAGGACAGAGACATCTTTGATGCCATTATTCTGCCTACTGAAGAAGTAACAAGCTAAAGAGGCCTGAAAACGCACCTGAGCTCCTCAGAGCCTCTCTGAAGCCTCTCTAAGGAGACAACATTTGAGTGGTTGGGTGGGACAATGAACATGGCCCCAGGTGGGGGGGGGGGGGTGCGAAGCACAGGTGACCCTTACATGCCCTGATCTTTCAACTCTGCAGCTCCCATGGGACTGGCTAAAAGATACATCACCAGACATTTCTGTTATCCCCATCTCAGGTCTAGGACTTCCAGGAAGCCTCCCAGCCCCACATGGAAAAGCCACAGGGTTCAACAGAGCAAGTGCTGGATCAAGAGTCCAGGGCCCCAAGGCTGGTCTTGGCTGGCCACACCGGCCAGCGCCCTGGCCTAGCTCCTTTCCTCAACTCTGTTGGCATTTTTCTCCCATAAAAAGAGAGCCCATGCTTGGCCTATCCACCCCTTTCTCCTCTGGTTCTGTAAGCTGTAAGCTGGTTTCCCTTACAGTCCCCACAGAGCTTTATGTAAGTGAGGAGGGTAGGAGAGAAGGAGAGGTGTGGGAGGAGGGACAGCAGGAGGAGGAGGAAGGGGAAAGGGGGAAGGGCAGGGGTGGAGGGAGGAGAGGAGGGAGCAGGCTCTCAAGTGACCCAGCTGAGTGGTTGCCAGACTTGCCCCGAGGGAGCGGCCTGGCAGCTTCCTTCCCCTGCAGGTGCACAGGGAGCTGTGGACCTGACTCTGCACGGGCATGTCGGAAAGGAAGTGGCCAGGGCCCGGGCTGGTTGGGACCCAGAGCTGCCTCACCCGGTCTCCACCAAGGCTGCTATGTGGGCCGAGAGGGATAAGTGTCCCTAGAAGCATGCTGGGGACATTTGAAGTATCAACTCTGGGAAAACAGTGCCTACTTTTAAGTCTCCCTCAGCCTGTCCCTGAGCATAGCCATCTCTTGGTCCTGCCCCCTCCTCTCCGATCCATGTGGAGCACTCCCCCAGGAGCTGTTCTGCTTTCCTGGCTGTAGTGCAGTCCGAGGGGCTCTCAACTCCCATGTCCACCCTCTCCCCGGAGCTCTGGAATTGTGTGGGTCCAGTCTCCCTGCTCACACGTACGGAATCTTCCAGGCCCCTGGGGCTGTGAAGCTGAGGCTCAGCCATGAGGCCTCATTCACATAAGTCTCTGTTCTAACTTCATATCTGCCCAATCCAGCTGCAAACACAGCCTTGAATCCTCCCATCCTCCTGCCATCACTCTCACCCCACCTTCCTCATAAATCATCCACACAAGGGCTACAACCTAGCATTGGGGTCCCCTAGGTTCCAAAGTGAAGCCTGGGCCCCTGTCTGAGGCTCCTCAGCTCCTCAGCTCCCCAGCACCCACCACCCACCCTCAGCTGTCCTGGGCGCAGACGGCTGCATTCTCTCTGGTCCTCTGTGCCCAGGGATGGCCTTCCCTCTGGCCTAGGGCATCTGTCCATGAGCAAAGAAGCAAAACTGGCTCCTCTTCTGATCTAGGCTGGTGCATCTGCTCTTCCAGGAAGCCCTCTGGACCCTTACAGCCTCTGGAACTGAGGTGTGGCACAAGCAGGCCTCAGGGGGCATTCACAGAAAACAAGCTTACTTCTGCCCTTTAAAATCCACCCAGTGGGGAATCTGTGACTCCTGTTCTCAGGCAATAGCGACTCCTGCCTCCTGCTTGTCCAGAGACACAGCAGCCATCAGGCAGAATGTCTTCTCCCAAGTAAAAAGAACACTGATTTAACGTTCGCTTCAACTGAATGTTACATGTAGATTCCACATTGTTTCCCACACCCCTGCTCAGAGGCTGCTCTGCCTGTGCCCAGGGTGGGGCAGCCCCTTCTCCCAGTCGCCACCTCGTCCCTCCTGTCTGGTTCTTGCCCTTCAGGTTGGAGCCCAGGGAAGAGGCGGCCAAGTTCTTGATTGCTGAGTGCTGTTGGGAGCCAGGCCATGGACACAGCCACACGTCCAGAGCTGACATATTTGCACAGGGCTGTGTTGTGCCCACACACCACCTGTGCCTCCTCCTGCTGGAGCTGGGACCTACCCCCCACAAGGATAGTGACCAGCTGAGCCCCAGGCACAGGTGCTCACGCCCATCAGAGTAACAAGCTAGTCCATTTTCCGGCAAACAGGTGGGATGAGGGTGATGGCAGGAACGCTGATCAGAATTCAGCCTGGTTCCCCAAAGACGGAGCTCCAGGGCAGCTACAGCCACCCTCCACCTGGGCTCAGATTCCTCAGATGTGATCAGGTCCACTCTGACTGACTCTGAGGACAAACTCAGGGGCCAGGGCCACAGCCCCGTCCCTCAGAGCAGAGTCCCCTCCCGGCTTCACGGGTGAGGTCCTCCATACCTGCCCCCTCCCGTGGCAGTGGGGGTGGGCTTCTGTGGGCCACAGTCCTTCCGGCCTCTTCCTCCATGACAGTAGATGGGAAGCCTTCCTGGAAGCACTCTCGAGGGGCCAAAGGGGTGAAGGGTGTGCGCACCCATCATCAGCAGGCACCAACGGCCACCCCTCCCGAGTTCCTCTTGCTGCCGTCTCCAGACCCTCCTGCCTCCACGCCCTCATCACACCTGCCCAGTCCAGCTCCCCATTTCCTTTACCCTGACACTCCCCCAAAATGCCTCTAGCCTCCAACTTGGATCTGAGCACATCTGCCCCCTGGTCCTGTTGGTAGCTCAAGACGCTAGTGGTAGGAGCAACAAAGACATACCTCAGTGTCGACCGGATCACGGCCAGTGCTGGGACCACAATTGGCGAGAACTTTTGGAGCTTGGGGCCACCAGCTTCTCTCCTATCCCTGCCCAGGCTCTGTCTGTCCACGTGTGCCTGCACTGTCCCTCCTCTTGGACACCCTTCCTTTGCCGCTCCCTCAGAGCCAGCCTCAGTCCCCCCAGCATCTGCAATTGCAGGGTTTGGAACTAGTGCCTCCCCACCCTTTCCATGACAGCTGCCACAGTGACGCCATAGCTCTCAGCGTCCAGCTGTGTGGCCTGGGACAGCTCGGCTCACGTCAATGAGCCCTGGTTTTCTCATCAGTAAAATGGGCTAAGTAGCTGCGTGAGATTGCTGTGGTGACTGGGGGACATGCAGGAGACCCCTCAGGGCACCCCTGATCCTGGCATGTCAGGGTGCTGGTTCTCAAGGTCATGGCCTCCTCACAACTGTAGGGACAGGAAGGCATGAGGGGTTCAATCACAGCCCCTCTGCACACCACTGGGACACAGGAAAAGACTCGTCACCAGCGTGAGCCTCTGGCTTCTCCACTGTGGAGTGGAGATGGCAGAGCAGCTGCTCAGGGCTCTCGTGTGGCTTCCAGGAGACAAAGGCTGTAAAACTTCCAGCTCAGAGCTAGATGCCCAGAGAGGCCCAGTAATTGGCCTTGGGATGACATCGCTACCACTCAGTGGAAAAATGTCCTGAATTGATGTGACCCTCGTCACCTTGCTCTGTGCAGAGGGCCTGGGGAGGAGCTAGTGTGCTGCCTCACACACATGTCATATTCATGCACACACATCACACGTGTGTGCAGAGGGCCTGGAGAGGATCTAGTGTGCTATCTCACATGCATGCCACATACATGTGCAAAGGGTCTGGGGAGGGACTAGTGTGCTATTTCATGGATGTGCACATGCCTGGCGCACACATGCACACACATACATGTACAGACATGCGTGAGTTTGCACAAGCACACATGCACAAACGTGTGTGTGAATACACACATGCACACACTTGCACCCGCCTTGTGCATGAGCAGCTGTGTGTGCACGCAGGCACACGCATGCACTCACAGGGGGTGGAGGGAAGTGCTTACAGTGAGGTCAAGGGCCAGAGGTTGCTGCTCCAGGGGCCTGTGGCTGACCCAGGGAGGACAGACAGATGGGCTGCAAAGTGAGGCCTCTGTCCCCAGCTGCACATTGCCTGGAACTGTAAGACAGCCTTTTCTTCCAGCCAGTTTGATGTTGGTTTGTTTAGGCCTGAGCTGAGTGTGCCTGGTGGGAAGGAGCAAATGAGTGGTCTCTTCCCTGGGATGTCAGTAAGTCCTGTGATGGAGGCATCCTGGGTTCCTGGGCTGTGTACCTGTTTTGCTGCCCATGTAGCGGAGACTCAGGAGACATTTGGACCCACTTTTCCCAAGTATCAAATGAGATTGGACCAGCTCATGGGGCTCTTAAACTGGAAGGGCAGAGGACTCACAGGGGAGGGGGGGAGGCCTGGTCAGACTGTGGGTTCCTACCTCCACCCCTAGGAGTTTCAATTAGGACAGTCTGGTGATCAGGTGACCTTGATGCAGGTAGTACTAAGTTCAACATATTGAAATTTCTCACCAACTTCAAAGCTGAAAACAGAGTCTGCCTTTTTTCTGTACAGAAAACTGGGTTTCCTTGAAGCCCCAAGTGAATTCTGCCACCCAAAGCTAAGCATGGCTATCTCTTATCCTTCCTTCCACCTACAAAAAGAACTGTCTGGTGCACCTGTCAAGAGGAGCAGTTCAGGCCATCGCCCCAGGCTCTGTCAGGCACAGGACTGGGAGGAGGATTCAATGTATCCATGCATCAAAGGCTCCTGATGTGAGGGGTCGGGTAGAAAGAAAGATCACCTGCACATTGCAGGAGCCCAAAGACGAGGACTTGTACAAATTCAGATGAATTGATTTTTTTTTTTTTTTTTTACATAACCTTAAGTCCAGAGTTGTGCAGTTAGGGCCACCATGGCCAGGAACCCAGCCTCCTTCATCTTCTCACTCTCAGCCCCATGGCCACAAAACGGCTGCCTCATCCCCAGGGTTCATTTACATTCTACTTTGGAAGAAGGGAGAAAGGTGCAGAGCAAAAGTTGTGAACAGCCAAGTCTGCTTCCTTCCTCGCATCAAGAGAACAGTCACTTCCAGGAGCCCCACCCAATGGGCTTTTGCTTAAATCTCATTGGCCAAAACTGTGTCTCGTGGGCAATCCCAGCCTCAGGGTTGTATAGATGCAAAATCCATAGCTAAGCTAGTTGCTGTGCCAAATGGACAAACAACAGCGAGGAGGGAGGCCAGGGTGGATCCTGGGATCCACCTGCAGGGCCTGCCCCAGCCAGATGGCTCCATCCCCTCACTGCGCGAGGAAGCACAGACCGTTAGGGCCTGCATTGGGCTGACAAGCAGACACTTTCCTCTACTGAAGCAGTTCCAAGCCTGCCTTTTTAGGCTTTTTGTTTGATTGATTTTTTTTTTTTTTTTTTTGAGTCTTACTCTATCCTGGGTAGAGGCATCACCATAGTTCATAGTAACTTCCAACTCTTGGGTTCAGGTGATCCTCTTGCCTCAGCATCCCATGTGGTTGGAACCATAGACACCTGCCACAGTTCCTGGCTAGTCTTTCTATTTTTAGTAGAGATGGGTTCTCACTCTTGCTCAGGCTTGTCTTGAACTCCTGAGCTCAAGCTATCTACCCATCTGGGCCTCCCAGAGTGCGAGGATCACAGGCGTGAGCCACTGCACCTGGTCCACGCCTGCCTTGTTAAATGAAGAAAATCCAACTTCCTCCCATTGTTAGCTACACAATGAGAAAGCAACTAGCCTCCAAAACATCCTCATCAACAACCCCAGGAGGGCAAGAGTGTGAGTGACATCACGTGTGAGCAGCACCTGACACAGGGCCTGTCATTAGCCTGTGGGAGTTGTGTCTGGCGTCACATTGCTAACATCACAGCTGGCATTTATTTGTTTGTTTATTGGCTAAATCAACCACTGTGGAGGCTCCCAGAGCCATCAGAACCTCCAGAGGAGAAAATTCATCTGGATGGGATTATACTTACCTCCTGGGGAAAATATGCACCTATGTATTCCTTGACAATAATTGCATTTTGGGCTTCTACAGGCTGTCCTGCAAAAGTGAAAACTGGATTAAAGGGAGCAGGGCAGAGATTTTAAGAAACAGGAAAGGTCTGTAGTTCCTAGCACTGCCTGGAGAACTTAGCACTGTCTTCTCCACAGGCGGCCTCTCTGACCTCTGTCTTGCAGAGTCACTAACGTGTGAGGCCCGTGCAGTTCTCCCAGCCCAGGCACAGCTCTAAAAGTGCTGGAGCTCTCCATGGTGCTGACTTTGAAGCAGCCTCCAGTGTTTCAGAGTTGCCGTCCTTGCTAAGGTGCTGGCCGTGACCTGGGGCCCTGTGTTGATAAGGCGTGTGTGGCACAGTCCATTCTGGAGGAGAGAGTGTGTTAATCCGTGAGTGATGTCTGCAAAGAGCAGGGCAGGTGAGAACAGCCAGGTTGGCAGCTCCAAGTCCGAGCTTTCTCTTCTAGAGCCACCCGTCAGAAGACCTGGTGTCCTCTCCTTGTTTCCATTATCAAAGAGGGAGATTGTAGAAAAAGCTCTTCTGTAGGGTCAGAGCTCAAATCCTACTTGAGGCCTGTTTCAGGACTTTCCAAGCGTAGAGAAATTTTACTCCTTCCACCTCCCTTTCTCTTTTTGTTCCTCCTTCCCTCCTCTCCTCCCTTCCCTTTCTGTCTTTCTGAATTTCTTTCTCTCTCTTTCTAATAAGAACCTTCATGAAAATAACATGCATAGCTGCTGCTTCTCAAGCATGACCCTGTGCCGAGGACATGAGAAGGCTTAGCACGCCTCTCACGTGATGCACGCAGCAGCCAGGGTGCCGTCTCACAACAGGAAAGGGAAGCTCCGGGAGCACAAGTCCCAACTCAAGGCTACAACAGCAGAGCCAAGATTCAAGCCTAGAAGTCTCTGACAGCACTCTGAGCTCATATCCGTCTTGCTGTAATATTCCTTTAACAATTTTTCTTTTTAGCTCAAGGTGGTAATTGAAAAATGCAAATAAAAGAAGGGGAAAAAAAGAAGTCAGCTGGATTCTTTCACAGAAGAAAAAAACTTAATTAGAAATGTGATTTCACCAAGAGTTGTCTGGTGTGTCTGAAATATTGCTCAGAGGTCAGGGAAGCAGCAGGTGGGGCAGCAGAGGGGGCCAGGTCCGGGGACTCAGGCAGCTTTGTTTGTTGGTCTCCAGGCTCAGTGAGAGTTGCATGCTGACCCTCTGCTCCTCAGGAGTAGGAGTGAAGTCATTTCTCCTGGTTCTGGAATCAGGACAGGACATGGAGGAGGAGACGTGTCCCATCTCTCCCCTCCATGTGGAGAATGCAACTGAATAGGGTGAAATGACAGGGATCAAGGTCTGAGGTAGGACACGACCAGGGAAATTGGGAGCTAATGAGCTCTTCCCAGCACTGAGCTGCAGGTGCAGGGAGCTACGTAATAAAGCACAGAGGCTGGAAGGCTGGGGAGAAGCAGGCATGGTTTGTGCAGCCGAGAGGAGGCGGAGCCTTCCAATGCTGGAAACACACGTTTCTCCTGTTCATTCAGCTTAGGAGACCAGAGCCTGGGGCAAATGATCTCAGGCCCCAGGGCTGGCCTCTGCTGCTCATGGACAGAGACCTGAGGCCCTCTCAGAGCTTTGGGACTTGGGTCTTCATGAGGCAACCCCCCAGGCACGCTCTCCTCCTCCAGAGTTGGGACATGGGGCAGATCTGTGTTAAAGTTGCTCCAAATGTCCTTCAGACACCCTGACTTCTGCAGGGAGCTTGTTCTAAACCCCAAGGATGAAGAACTGATCTGTCTCCGGCTGAGACGAGTATTCTTCCCCACAATGACTAATAGAAACTCACTAGATACCAATAAACCCTGCTAATGCTGACTCCGGCAAAGGAACAGGATTTGCCCACAGCCTCTGCCAGTGAATCCAGGGATATGAGAGGCTTCGTTACCAGGCTGTGTCCCCTGGCACCTCTAAGCCGATGCACACAGACACTCTGCGTGTTTGCCTCATCTGGCAGACACTGCCCTTAGCAATCATTTTAGTGTTTGGCATGGAGGGAAGGCTGACAGTTCAGTGTGGACATCAGAGCTGCAGGGAATGTTCTAAAAGGCTGGAGTGGGATGGGCAGGGGGTAGAGGAAAAGGAGCCGTCTGCAGTAAGACAGACCATGGCTGTTAGAGTGACCTTGAGCAAATCCCTTGTACCTAAAGAGTCTCCAAATTTTGCCTGTAAATATAGAGACCATCACCTACCTTGAAGGTGTGTCTGGGGTTAGATGAGATCACACTTACCAAGGGCCTGCAAAATGCCCCCTCCCCTCCTCAGGGGTCCCATCTCTAAGCAGGGCTGAGTCACAGGGAAGTTCGTCACATTGGTCATAGCTAATGTTCATTGAGCACAGGTGTGTGCAAGCCCATGCCCTTTCCTTGGATGACCTCATCTTGACCTATAGCCACTCAGTGAGAAGGTGCCCTTGTCAGCCCCGCTCAGATGGGGACACTGACGCTCTGAGAGGTTATAAGAACATCCCTCCTGGGTGTCATCCACAGCCTCAGGCCCTGTTCTGCATCTCCCGGAGCAGCTCTGTTGCCCTCTGCTGCAGAGCGGTCTGGAGGTCTGGAGGGCACAGAAGTCCTGCTGCAACCAAGACTGAGAGCTACGGGGCTCCAAACACCTCCATTTAAAGATAGGAAAATTGAGGCACAGAGAAGGGGTGGGACTGGTTCAAACTACCCAAGGACACAGTAAGGACTTGACACATCCCCAAGGACCTGTGGGGCCTGCACGTACACCAGGTACCACCCAGTCTGGCTGTCTATACCCATCTGCATGCCCCGTCTGTGAAAATGTGGTCACCTGGTGGCCAACTCAAAGTGCCTGACACCCTGAGCCCAGGGAGCCTTTCTGTAGGGCCGGTGTAGAAGGGAAGGAAAGTGAGGAAGTAAAACACGTGCGTACTGGGGAGAAGGACTGGGCACCAAAGTCATCAGTGGAAGGTGCTTCCCACACCTTCATTCCAGGCTTGCTATTGACCGTCACTGTACCTGTGACACTGTGCTCCACCCGGTAACCTCCCAGCCTGCTGTGGAAAGCAGATCCACACCTGGACAATTCAAGGGTCTAAGATTTCTGCTTCCACCCATGAGGAGTTAGCCACTGTAGGAATTTCCCTCCTGGCATAAACACGGCACTGGGCAGTCCATGTGAAGAGATAGTTTGCAGGTACAGCACAGCAGGTGGTGCAGAGCTATGAGAAGGGAGACGATCAGGGAGGCCCCCGATTGCCATGGCTCCTGGGCCTGGAGGCAGATCCCAGCAGTCTCACTGAATAGGAACACTGAAGATCAGAGTGGTGAGGGCCAAAAACCACCAGAATTTGCAAAGCAGAATTCCAGATGGGAGGGAGATGCCCAGAGAGGGGGTTCCAGAGACCTGTAGCAGTCTCTGGCTGGATATACCCGTCTGCACGTGCTATGTGTGAATATTTGTAGAAGTGTGGAAATAACCACTGGAAAACAGGAGGCCAAACAACTCCTGGGGCTCACACAGGCCTGGGATAGCTCAGGTCCCCACTGGGGCTCACACAGGCCCGGAATAGCTCGGGTCCCCACCAGCTAGGTGGGTCACGGCTTTAGGCAGAGCCCTCAGAAGGCCAGCACCCTCCTCATAAACTAACAGCTCTATTCCCATCCCAAAAATACTTAGAGAAAGACTAAAAAATATCTAACTGATTTCAAATAGCTTAATTGTGAATTGAAACAAAGTCCAATACTCTCCAGAGTATCTTTTTTAATCTCATGGCACACTTAAACCTGTAGTTAAACTTCCACAGTGCACTTAAATTATGTTGATCAAAAAAACCCAAAGTTTAAAAAAAGAATATACTTACTGTGCTTTGAACTTCTTTTGAAAATCATTTAATTCATGATCTTTAAAAATTTGGGGGGCACACCTAAGCTCTCTCATTGGTACACCTGCTAAAAAAATCACTGCTCTAATGGAGTCTAACAAAATTCACAATTGCCAACATCCAACTGAAAATTCCCAGGTAACAAAGAAACAGGAAAATATAACTCACAACAAGGAGAAAAACCAATGAATAAACAAGCTGTGGTGCATGTGGACCATGGAATACTATTCAGCCGTTAAAAGAGATGGAGACTTTACATCTTTTGTATTAACCTGGATGGAGGTGGACCACATTCTTCTTAGTAAAGCATCACAAGAATGGAGAAGCAAGAATCCAATGTACTCAATTCTAAGACAAAGGCAGCAGATGAGCTAATGCAAGAGGTGGAGTAGGGAAATGAGGGAGCGGGGAGAGAGGAGGAGGGAAGAGGGGTGACAGTGTACGGCACACCTCTTGGGGACAGGACACAATTATAAGAGGGACTTTATCTAAAAAATGCAATCAGTGTAATCTAATTCCTTGTACCCTTGATGAATCCCAAACAATAAAAAAAAAAAAAAACAATAGAAGCAGATTCTAAAATAATACAGATGATCAAACTAGCAGGAAGGATATGAAAACAGCTATTATAAACAACCCCACAAGTTCAAAAGTACAGAGGAGAACGTGAACGTGATGAGGAGAGAAATCAGAGGAAAGACCAACAGAAAGGAAAAACACAGTACCTGCTGCAAAAATATGACAGAGGAAGTGCCAGCAGATTACATGGCACAGAAGGATGTCAGTGAACTTGAAGGAACCACTCAGAATGACGCCCAAAGAGAAGAAAAGACACAGGGTTGGGGGAAGGAGTCTGTGGCCATTGAAGTAGAGGGAGCAGTGAGCACCTGGGGCTCAGAAGGAGCAGAGTAGAGGGAAAAAAAAAAAAAAAAAAAAAAAAAAAAAATATATATATATATATATATATATATTATATAGTTGCACTCTGTCACCCTGGGGTGGGATGCCATGGTGACATCACAGGTCACAGCAACCTCACACTCTTGGACTCAAGCAATCCTCCTTCCTCAGCCTCCCAAGAAGCTGGGACTACACGTGCCCGCCACAATGCCAGGCTAGTTTTTCTATTTTTAGTAGAGATGGGGTCTTGCTCTTGCTCAGGCTGGCCTTGAACACCTGAGCTCGAGCATTCTGCCACCTCGGCCTCCCAGAATGTTAGGATTACAGGCATGAGCCATTGTGCCCAGCAGAGAACAAATATTTGACGAAATAATGGCTGAAAACTATCTACATCTGATGTAAACTATCAACACAAAGCTCTAAAAATCTCAATGAACCTTCAGATGGATAAACACAAAGAAAATTACACCAAAGCATGTCATAATCAAATTGTTAAAAGTCAGTGATGAAAGAAAAAGGCTAAACGCAGCCAGAGACAGAGGAACAAAGGGGAGGAAAGATGTCAGACTTCCCTCGACGATCTGGGAGCCAGAAAAGCAGGTATGACATCTCACAACAGGCTGCCAACCTAAGATTCCATCACAGAGGAAATATTTTTCAATAAAGACATTGCAGGAAATTCTTCTTAGAAATACAGAATCAGAAAAATTATTTCCAAGACATGGGAAAGAAAATTCTTTAGAGAGAAGGAAAATTATACTAAATAGATAATTGGATGCCACTAAAGGGTGAAGAGAGCCAGAAATGAGCAGCCGGTGGGTGACTACCCTGCTCCTCGTTGCTTTGATCTCTTTAAAACACAATCGTGGGCAGTGCCTGTGGCTCAAAAGAGTAGGGCGCTGGCCCCATATGCCGGAGGGGGCGGTACCAAACCCAGCCTCGGCCAAAAACTGAAAAAAAAAGAAAAAAACCCCACAATCATCTGTTCACAGCCAACCTCATTCTCATGTAGAGTGGGGTTTGCGACGTGGGGAGACAAAGTGCACCCCGGCACCAAGACAAAGGACAGCTTGGGGACGGGCACACACTGCTGAGAAGGCTGTGAGTGTGATGTGAGTGGAAGGTGACCGTGTGGGGTGCGTTACAAATGTGAATGACAAACCCTACGACCGTCACCAGAAACTGAGAAGAAAGCAAAGGGAACGCTCCAACTTTAAAGTCCCCACTGTCATCCTCAGGGCTGGCCTGTGTCCTGCTGACAGCTTCCTGCCCCGGACCCTGGGCACGGAGGGTGCAGACTGTGCCTGTTTGCCATTGGTGGCAGGGAGAAAGGCATGTGGCCAGATTGAGACAGACAGCCTGTTCCTGCCACCTGGGTCTTGGAATGTGGCAAAAGTCTGGAAATGCAGGTGGGATCTGAGCTCAGGTCGAAGGTTGCCATCAGAGGAGCCTGAAACTGGGCGCCCTAGGCAGTGGGGAGTGGGTTAGGGGCCCTATGACCCGTGGGGTGGAGGGTGAGCCTCTCCATGTCAGCCCTGGCTGCTGCGGCTGTGACATCTGGGGTGGTGGCCAGCAGGGTATGGAGTGGGGCAGCACCCGGCCTCATCCTGGCCGCACCTGCAGGGCCTAGGCTGCCACCTCTGCCAGAAAACTGGGGGTGCTGCCCCCCCATCCCACACAGGGCTCACGCTCAGAAGAGACGGACAGGAGTGCCTAGCACATAGCACATTTGACAGCCGGGGTGTTACGTGTCTGGGGCATAGGTAGGAATGGACAGGGGAGTTGCAGGAGCCGGAACTTGCGGCCAGTGTGGTGTTGACCTTCTCTAGGGCCAATGGGAGCCTCAAACAGCTTTAAGTAGGGGAGTGACTGGCTCCTTCCCAGAGGGGGAAGATGGGCTTCCTCCTTCCAAGGGCCAGCCCCAAATCTTCACTCCTGGTGGTGGGAGGAGGCCAGCAGGGGCAGGCTTGCCCTCTTGGTGCTGATGAAGAATAGCTCCTGGACTCCCTAAGGATGGGTGACCCAAAAGCTGAGAGACTGTGGCTGGGGTGACCCACTGGTCCAGCCCTGGTCCAGCACTAGCTCCAACCAGCTCCTTCCTGACACCCACATGCCCCATCCCCAGTAGACAGCCCTGGGCTAGACTTCTGTGGCAGATGCAGGGATGACAGAGACCAGGCTGCAGAGTCCTATGAGGCATCCAGGGCAGGAGGGAGCAGCAAGCATTTCCCAAACCTGATTGAGAGCATGGCTTGCTTCCATGGGACTTCTGAGGGACAAGGGCCCCATGAAGCCTATTTCAGGGTATTCTCTGGTTGTGTACAGACAGCAGACCTTGAGGATTTCGCACTGAGCATCCCAGGAAACATCATTTTTCCTTCTCAGCTGTGGGCAACTGGCCAGAGAAGCTGCAAGCCCAGGGGTGCTGGCAGACTGGGTATGGAGCTCTGGCTGGGAACCCCGGTGAGCAGTCCAGCTCCAAGGGCCTAGCTTCCGCCAGCAAGTCTGTCTTTAAACTACACACCCAGGACATCTGTTTTGGAGCCCTAAGCCTGTATTTGTCATTGCTAATGCATTTTCTCAGGAGGGGCTATGCCGCAGCCGTCTATAAATCTAGGAGGTGGTGGAGACGGATCTGTGTGTCAAAAGCATGGCAGTCTGCGCTGCTCAGAGGGAGACGGATCTTCCGCTCACCACGGAGAGGCAGCTCATTTGTTTGGGGGCTAAGGAGGGAGGTGCGGGGGCTGAGCCTCCCATTTGTCTGAGGCTGCATCAGCAGTGTCCTCGCCTGCCTCCAGGCGGGGTCTGGGCCCCCTCTCCCTGGGCTCCCTCACCAACCTGGGAAGGAGGCTGGTGGGTTCAGGGACGGGAAGACCAGGTGCAGGCAGACTGGCTGGTGAGGAAGGGGCAGGGGGAGGGAAGAGGAAGAGCAGCCCTGGGCCTGGCATTTAGGTTCTCCCTCCAGTTCTCCCTCCAGGTGTGCAGCACCTGCCCTGCTATGCAACCCAAGTTTAAAATCAGAAAACCATGGGTGCTAAGTAGAGAAAGTGCAGAGCCGATAATCGTTTGCAAATATCCCCCTCTGCCTGCTCCTTCCCTCCATGGGGGGAGTCACTTCCCCTCCTGTGGCAGTCTGGCCATAGTCCTTCTATCCCACCACACCCCAGCTAGCGCCTACCCCGCCCACCCAGCCAGACCGAGACCCAGGGAGTCAACACACGGATGTGGAGCCAAGTCTCTGGTCACTGGGCCAGCTGAGGTGCTGTGATTGTTCATTACGTGGCAGATCTGACCGTTCCAGGGTGTGAAAGGAGGTGCAGAGATTCGTCCTTGAGCGCTTGGTCCCCTGCCACGCCCACACCCTGGCTGGGGGCATTGCGACCTCCTTGCTGACACCACAGCACTGAGGCTGTTCTCAAGGCCCCTGGGGCCTACGTCACTTGATTTCTACCAGCTTGCTTGGGCAGGCCATGTAATGAGAGGATTAACAGCTTTGACAAGCTAAAACCTCTCGAACATGCTAATTAGTGTTTTCATGTGGCTGCTGGTGGAGCCTTTAGGAGTGTCACAATACATCCTTCCCAGTGACAGTGACATGGGCGGGGGCTGTGTGCTCAGCACTTCCCTGGGCCACATGCGGCTGAATGAAGCCTTTGCTCCCGGTTTCCTGGACCTCTTCCTGGGCTGGGAGTGGCAGGAGGGGGGGACAGGCTTTCCCGCCCGACAGAATGCAAGGCCTGCCTACCTCTGCCCAGGTGGACAGCAACTTGCAGCCCAGCCCGGGGGCTTGTGGGGCCAGTGGAAATAGCAGCGTCTTGAGTAAAGGCCCGTAGGCCAGGTGCCTTAGACATGGCACTGGGGAACTCAGGGGGCCACGGCCTGCAGGAGGGAGGAGGGGAGTTTTAACCAAGTCCACATCTTCGTCATTTCTGATCCTTTTTCCAAGCATTAGTGGACGAAGGAGAGACTGCCAGGCTCCACGTGAGGCTGGTCCTGCCCTTCGTCCTCTTGCTTCAGGGACCCGGGTGAGTGAGCTGCTTGCTGCAGCCTTGCACTTGGGAGGGACACCCGTCAGCAAGGACAGAGGTCAATGTCAAGAGGTGTAGAAGTGAGGAAGCCGTCACTCCCTCTGTCCAAGTCTACAGCAAGGACAAGGTGGCATTTGGTTGGGTGTGATGCGTGACAGCATGTTTGATGGCAGTGTGGGGGAGGTTCTCACGGCCAAATGTGACTGTGGTCCTGCTGAGACTCCACCTCCAAGGCCGACTGCTGTGTGGTCAATGGTCAGCATCGCTTCATCCTTCCCAGCTCCCAGGGAACACAAGTGGGAGCCCAGGGGGTGTCCAGGTGGTAGCCAACCCTGCCCTGTCAGCGGACAGGTTTGAGGGCGCTTCTGGGCCAACAGAGGTGGCAGTGGGATATTTTGTGCCAGGTCACACTACAGAGGGTGGCTGCCGATCACTGTGCGTCCACACGGATCTCTGCCTGACTTCACTCCACATGGGAGGGAGGAGTCTGCCCACTGGACAGAAGTGCTCTTCCTCATCCGCCCGCAGGCACTGCAGGGCCGCCCAGGGCACAGAGAACCTCCCTCTGCAAGCTCAAAGCTCCTGTGATGAGGGAGGGGTCTTCTAGGCCACCGCAGACAGAGGCAGACCTTCCAGGTGCTCAGCGGCCCCCAGCTTTGTCATCTTGGTACCTATCAGAACCAGGAGTGCAGGGCTTATATTCAGCAAATAGTGACTAGCCAAGGGGTGACTCCTGACAGCCGTGATGTGCCAGGCCCAAGTGAAGCCAATGTGAGGGGTGGACAAAGCTGAAAGCTACACAGAAGTAGGACAGGGGGCCGGGGGGAGGGGGGCTTGCCACACTGTGCCTGGGACCGAGGGGCCTCCAGAGCCTCAGTGGAAGAGGAAATAAGCTCTCACTGTTGTGCGTGCTGGTTTAAGTTGGATTTTATATTTTGTACAGCCATCGCCTCCTGACTGAGTCAGGTCTCCTCTCCAGAGCCCAGTCTGTACTCTAGGTTCTGGGAGGGACACACACACTGTCCTGCTTATCTGTATGACAGCCCTGTCACCTGGGAGCTAGTCCTCTTCCCATTTTACAGATGAGGAGACTGAGGCTTAGAGAAGCCAAGGGGCATTCTGTGGCTACAAGCTATGACACAGTGGAGACCACATGTGGATTTGGATCTTCCTGGCCCAGAGTCTCCATTTAACTCACGCTACCTGTTGCCTACGTGCCTGGGTGGCTGTCAGGGGGAGGGGCAAGAGGTAAAAGAGGCAGTCACAGGCACCCAGGTCCCAGACAGTTCTCCTGGACTTCCCAACAGACCAGAGGGGACAGAGATATAGGCAGGGAACAAAGTTTGTGCCACTGGCCAGAATTATCTGGTCCCCCTGAGTGCCAAGTGGACGGCGGCTGGTGGAGAACAAAGCTGTGCGGTGTGTGCACGCCGGGGACGAGACACTGATAGGAATATAATGAGGCTGCATCGCCCAGCTGAAAAATGTCCCTGTCTTCATTATTCCACAGACATGAAGAAAAACTTTCTATGTGGGGAAGGGAGCCAATTTCCAGCCTGGTGGGGGCTGAGGGTGGGCGAAGATCTGA
This sequence comes from Loris lydekkerianus, assembly GCA_963574355.1. Taxonomy (NCBI): domain Eukaryota; kingdom Metazoa; phylum Chordata; class Mammalia; order Primates; family Lorisidae; genus Loris; species Loris lydekkerianus. The sequence continues at coordinate 8,599 of CAUYPK010006988.1, read as the reverse complement.
GATTGCAGCCACGTGGTTTTCAGCTCTGCTAAAGGGAAGGAGCTTTTGAAAGAAACAGGTGGTATTTAGAAATGATTTGGAGAAATCTGGCATTCAGTCTCCTCTGAACCCCCCCCCCCCCAAGTCTCATGTGATGCATAAGTGCCCTGCACCTCTGCAAGTCCAGGGTTGTAGTCCTGCGTCCAGTGGGGAAGGACAAAGGCCAAGAGCCAGCCTTCCTAGTCCACCCCCACCAGGCTGCTTGGCTCTGCTTGGCAAGCCCAGGGGCTTCCACAGACCTGGAGGTACCTGCTGTACCCACAGAAGACCCTTACAGATCACCCCACGTGGGACCTTCTGCCATCCATCCCACCCACACAAAGGTGCACAAGAAATAGAGTTGTCCCCTGATGACAGAACCTCAAGGAGATGCCTGTGGGATGAGTCAAGAGGTGGGTGTCTGGGCCTCAGTGGTGCTGCAGGTGTTCCGGAGCCAGCTGTCAGGTTGCCAGGAGGCCTGGAGGAGGCGGAAGGTGTCACCTTCCTGGAGACATTGCCAGTGGAGATGTTGCGTGGGGCAAGTACCCCATAAGGGACTCCCCTATTCTGGCTCTCAGCCGTGTCACCTGTGGACTTGGGTTTACTGGGAAGGAAAGGGCCTCCAAAGAAGTTTTTGAGGGAGGTCTCTTGGTCCAGTTTTAAAATCCCACATTCACTAGGTGAATGAAGCAGGAATGAATCTATGACAAGTGAAAATCCATCTGCAGAGGAAAAATACCACTTCCATGAGACCCATCACGCACAGAACACGGTTCATTCCCAAGAGTTTCAAACTGAGTCCATGACACAATTAAAGTGGAACCATGGGGGCTGAGCCCTTAGCCACACTGCGTCAGGGACGTATGGGAAGTTTGTTACAGGGCCAGAATCTGGTTCTTCCATCCCACACATTTTGAAATACTTCCGAGAATGCTCAGCAGAGGGGAATTTGGGGTCCGGGGTTTGTCGCTGTAAGATTTGCCTTGGTGCAAATCATTTTGCTCCAAATGTCACTGAGGATGTGTTTCACGGGAAAAGACTTCAGCACAGCAGATGGGTTGACGTGAATGTGTGGCGGTGACGTCAGGGAGCCATCTGAGGTCACCACGTCCAACGTGACAGTAATGAAAAAAGCTAGCAACCACTGGCTACTACCTGTTGGGAGATGACACTGGCCTCTGGCCAGAGGAGGCCTTGGCTCTAAGGTAATCTGGTCCTGGAGGTCCCCGCTTGGCCTGAGCCCAGCATATGGGCCCCATGTGGGTGGATTCTCTGGGCAGGGGAAGAGACTGAAGAGGTAGATTTGTGGTTCTAAGGACAGAAACGAGCCCTATCCTCCTGCTGGGACACTGTGCCACCTCAACAAGCACCCTGTCGGTGTGGCACGCACTGTGGCTTCAGGGAGGCAGCTGCCCCCCTCCAAGTGGGTGTCAGTGGCACATCTGCACACCAGGGGTTTTTGGACTCCCTTTGACAACTCAGCACTTCATTTTCGAGGCGGGAGAAGCATGCCATCCATCTGTCTTGACCGCGGGAAGCAGGTGGCCCAGTGGTCACTGCTGCCGCGGCATCCCGGCCCCACGCACCGCCAGCCACAGTCCCAAACTCCTGAGCTTCGCCCTGGAGGGGAACAGATATGCCTTTGCATTTCACAGCAAAAACTTTATTTCCAACTTCTTTTCATACAAGATTACCTCTGTGGATGGAAATTTACCAGAGTCCTAAAGCCACAGATGACTTTTAATATTATGGGAGTTCTCTGGTTTTTGCTAATTTAATTTCTGGGGCTATTAAAGGTAGCCTGAAGAAACACCATCTGTTGAGTCGATGATAGACTAGAGAAGAAATTTTAGCAGTAAGACTGTAAATTTCCACTCTATCAGGGACCTCGGTATCTAAAATCGATCCAGGGAAGCATTGAAATGCTTATCAGGAGAATTTCTCAACCAAAGGCCTCCTTTCCCCCCATTTTTTATTCTGATCAATCAGCTCCCGACACTCTTGGCCCAGAGAGGGGCCCTGACTCTTGATATCCGAGCATGCTTCAAAATTGCCAGGAGAGCAGTCATCAGAAAATTAAATATTTAGTGGATTTATTTTTATCCAGGTTCCAAGAGTATAGAATCACTTCATTTCAATGAGGCCTGGGCCTGTTCTCAGAGCTCCGGGAGTAGACCCTGGCTGCGTGCACTCGCCTCTGGCCGCACCCTGGACTCCAGCTTGCTGAAGGAATACTCCTGTCAAACCCTCTTCCACAAGGACAAGCTGAGCTTACACACCCCTGCCCCACAGCTCAGGCAGCAGGTGCAGGTGCCGACTCTGTGCAGGTGGTGGCTCTCGTGGCTGGTGGTGAGCAGGGTGCCGTGGATGGCCCGTGTGCTCCAGAACCCGCCAGTTGAAACCTCACCCCAATGTGATAGGCCTTGGAGGCGGGTCCTTGGGGTGATTAGGTCATGAAGGTAGATGTTCTGAACTTTGTCTTCTCTGGGATTTGGTGGACCATTAAAAAAAATTTTTTTTATTGTTAAATCATAGCGGTGTACATTAGTGCAATCGCCTGTACCCATTCTAAGATGCACCATACATGTGGCCCCACCCATTGCCCTCCCTCCACCAAAACCTCCCCCCTCCCTTCCCCTTCCTTGGCCCTTTCCCCATAGTCTCGTGGTATAGTTGGGTTATAGCCTTCATGTGAAAGCTATAATTAAGCTTCATAGTGGAGCTGACTACATTGAATACTTTTTCTTCCATTCCTGAGATACTTCGCTAAGAAGAATATGTTCCAGCTCCTTCCATGTAAACATGAAAAAGGTAAAGTCTCCATCTTTCTTTAAGGCTGCATAATATTCCATGGTATACATGTACCACGATTTGCTAGTCCATTCATGAGTCGATGGGCACTTGGGCTTCTTCCATGACTTAGCAATTATAAATTGGGCTGCAATAAACATTCTGGTACAGATGTCTTTGTTGTATTGTGACTTTTCGTCTTCTGGGTATAAACCTAGTAAAGGAATTATAGGATCAAATGGCAGGTCTATTTTTAGATCTCTATTCTCCAAACATCCTTCCATCAGGAACATATTAGTGGGCATTCCCACCAGCAGTGTAGAAGTGTGCCCTTTCCTCCACATCCACGCCAACATTTCTGGTTTGGGGATTTTGTTATGTGGGCTACTCTTACTGGGGTGAGGTGATATTTCAAAGTAGTTCTGATTTGCATTTCTCTGATGATTAAGGATGCTGAGCTTTTTTTCATGTGTTTGTAGATTTTGTGTCTGTCATCTTTAGAGAAGTTTCTCTTTAAGTCCCTTGCCCACCCTGAAATGGGGTCACGTGTTCTTTTCTTGCTAATACGTTTGAGTTCTCTGTGGATTCTGGTTATTAGACCTTTATCGGAGGTATAACCTGCAAATATTTTCTCCCATTCTGAGGTCTGTCTGCTTGCTTTCTCACTATGTTCTTGGCTGTGCAGAAGCTTTTTAGTTTGATCAGGTCACTCCTGGCTATTTTTTTGCTGTGGTTGTCATCGTTGTTTAGCAGGCCCAGGCCTGGTTCTAACCCACCAGCCCTGGTGTATGTGGCCAGCACCCTAACCACTGAGCCACGGGCACTGAGCCTGCCGTGCACATTTAAAATTTTGCATCAAGGATCTGTGGACCATAGGGTAAGAGCTGCTGTTCAAGAGGCTGTGCTGGAGCCAGTTTGGATTCTTTGTTTTAAGGGGAATGTGCTGAGCTCCCGTGTTTAAGACAGTTCTGATGTCATTCAGTCACCTGTGGAAACAGTTCGGTTCTCTTCTATTTGTGAGATGAACTTGTACCAATAGTGTCTCATTTCTTTATTTTTCTTTCCTTCTCTCTTTCCCAAGAATGTTCTGACTTTGAATGGTTTTGTTTTGCAAAATGGATTGCAACCTCATGAGTTAAAATTGTGGAAGCAACACTTCCAAACCTATGAACCAACCAACTAGTGATTGTTGCAAGTGAATGCGGAGCATTTGTTGTTGAAAAGAGTGGAGGGCCAAGCGATTGTCTCCGTAATGTTGGGAAGCTGAGGAAAGCTGTGATTGCTTTCATTGACTCTTTATTTTATATTTTTTAATTACAAAAATTTTCAGTCATACAGAAAATCAGAACATGATGCAACAAAATCCCATCACCCGTATTCAACAATTATCTAGATTCTGCTATATCGTGTCGTTTGTCTTTTTGTTTTTTTGCTAAAGTATTTTAAAGTAAATCCCAGATTATATAATGTCATCACTACTTAGGTAGGTAATTCTATAAAAATATGGATTTTTTTTGCATAACCTCAGTGCCCATTATCACTCCTCTAACGGAATGACATTTTGGGGCCAACCTATGGTCAGCCCTCTGGATCATCTCAGAAACGCCTTTTCTAGTGGGTGTGTTTGCATCAGTGGCCAAGCGGGGTCCCTGTGTGTAACTTACTATTCTGGCTCCACAGATAGTCTACTCTGTATCTAGAGTAGTTTGCTGCTGTGTGACTTTCCTGCCACCGAATGTCACAGAAACCAGATTACTTGCCCTATGGAGTGTCCCCCACTGCGGGTTGTCTGTGGTGTCCTCTGTGGGATGGGACTGACTGAACAAAGTGAGGAGTGGCCTTGTCCTTGTCTCGTTAGTAGGGTCTGGGGGAAGCTGACTTGGCCTGTCTCACCCCAGTTCCTGCCTGGATGTCGAGGCACAGCCGTTTCCCAGGGTCAGGCTTCGCGGCTCCAGTCTTGTTCCCCCTTCTTCCTCTCTGGCCCTTCCCCTGGGCTTGCACTGTGATAAGCCCTGAACTAGTCCTCTGAAGGTGAGAGCAGTGCAGGCAGAGGGTGCTAAGTTGTGTAAGAACCTGGTTTTGGTGGACTCGTAGTCATAATTTCCTTTGACATTTCAAACTTTCAAGTACAGAGAAGGGTTTGTTTTCATGCCACAAAAGGGGCATGAATTTTAAAAAGTTAAGGAACACTGTCTCCCATTGTGTGCTCCTGAGAAGTCTGGACGGCCCCGTTGGGAGTGTCCAGTGGTAGCCAGGAAGGCTTTCAGGACCACTGTAGGAGTAGGAATTTGACCAGAAGCAATGATGGAAGTAATGATTTGCCCATAGTCTTTTTCTAGGAAAGTCAAGTTCTGTTTACAGCAGGCTGTTTCAGAACTTGAACCATAATTTTGAATTTTCTAAATGTAGTTGACATTTTATATAAAGCTTTCATCACTTAATAGCCACATTGCCTTGGGACTTTTTCTGGAACTATCCCCTGCAAGTGGGCTTGGGGTCTCAACCACAGCACTAGGGAGAAACATCCAGGTCACCCTCACCCTGGTTAGGGATGTCCTTCAGCTATGTAATAGCGGGAAGGTGCCGTAAAACATAATGTACCTCGGTACTGGGAATGACTATGGGGCCATGAGACTCCTCATTAAGACATACTTAACTCACATACCAGTGAGCTTCTTAGAAAATACTTGGCTCTGAGAACACATTACAATTTTCTTTTTTTGTAGAGACAGAGTCTCACTTTATCGCCCTCAGTAGAGTGCCGTGGCGTCACACAGCTCACAGCAACCTCCAACTCCTGGGCTTAGGCGATTCTCTTGCCTCAGCCTCCCGAGTAGCTGGGACTATTGGCGCCTACCATAATGCCCGGCTATTTTTTTGTTGCAGTTTGGCCAGGGCTGGGTTTGAACCCGCCACCCTCGGCATATGGGGCTGGCGGCCCACCCACTGAGCCACAGGCACCGCCCACATTACAATTTTTTATGAGAAATGAGTTCCCAGACTTTGCAAGTGACTTCCTTCAGCGTCCTCCTCTGTGAAGTGGGCTTGGTGATGCCCACCTCATGGACTGTAGTGATAGACCCGACAAGGGCAGGAACCGCACAAAGGAAAGACCCTGAGTCCAAGCTTGGTAGTCTGGCGTCAGCCTGTAGCCTTCCCCACTCGGGCTGAAGCCTGGGGGAGGGCCTGGGAGTCAGGGGTGGGAGATCAAGGGAGTCTGTGTGTTCTTGGCTCAGTCTTCCTCAGTGCCCAGAACTGTGCCCAGCACAGAGCTGCTGCTCCCTGCTCCTTGGGTGAGAGAGAATGAGCTGTGTGCAGCAGGACCTCAGTAATGCCACTTGCTTTTCTCATTTTCTAAATCTCATATGCCTAGGCTGGGTGTAGTGGCTCATGCCTGTAATCCTAGCACTCTGGGAGGCAGAGGCGAGTGGATTGCCTGAACTTACCAGTTTGAGACCAGCCTGAGCCAGAGTGAGACCTTGTCTCTAAAAACTAGCCAGGTGTTGTGGTGAGTGCTTATAGTCCCAGCTACTTGGGAGGCAGAAGCAAGAGAATTGCTTAAGCCCAAGAGTTTGCTGTGAGCTGTGACACCATGGCCCTTTACTGAGGGTGACAAAGTGACATCTGTCTCAAAAAAAAAAATTGCATGTGCATAGACTCTGTTTATCACAAATTATACTTCAGGCAGTTCCTTCTCTCTGCCTGGACAGGTAAAGGCAGCTCTTATCTCTTAGAACTGTGTAACACTGTATACAGGTTGCCTATGCTAGGAGACTCCCTACAAAAGTAACGAAAGTGGAATGAAATTTGGGCTGTACCAGGTAAAGGAGAAGACTGATGGTTGCTCAGGTGAGATGCTGGACGGTGGCCACAGCTGTGCTGTCATGGGTGGACTGGCTCCAGGTAAGCCCATGTGTGCAGAGCGTGGCTCAACTTTTCCCCGGAGCTTTGCTGCTCACATGAAGAGTCTTCCTATGGGTGACATCAGAGCATGTATCCACAAGGCACTGGCCCAAGCAGGGTGATGAAGATTTACCAAGAAACTCGGAAGATGCAACACACGTTCTGCTCAGCAGAGTAGGTCAGAGGAGCATCACCATGTGCAGATCCCTTCAGCTCTTGGGACAGCCAGAGTCCTGCTGGCCTTGGTCCCCACTGGGTGTGACTAGTTATGTGCTGGTCAGTGTTTGACCATGCACTGGGGATGAGGCAGGGGGAAGAGAGAAGAGTAGTAAATCAAACTCCAATATGTAGTGCTTGCTGATTTCTGTGGTGTAAAGATTGTCACTGTGGCCAATTACAGGGTACTGGTGTGATGTCACTAAACCCTGAGTTGGAAAGGCACACAACAGCCGCCATTATAGTATTACCATCATGCAGATAGACTGGATGGTTGGATGGAAACCACCTCAAGAACACAGACAATAGTAACAAGTAGTAAAATAATTAGTCTGTGGGAGGTTTTTTAATAGGATTAATTTAATTGTAAATTTATGTAATTTAACTTTTAATAATGGCTCACAAAATACCTGGGAATCTAACCACCAGCCCTTGCGTGCACCACCGCAAGGGTGCCCGGAATGGGGTCTGGCAGCTCTCCCAGGGCACCCACAAACAGGAGACACAGGGACAGCTTCTGTGATCACCACCCTCTGCTCAGTGTCTGATCCTGGGCCAGGATGGAGCTGCCTGCCCAGAGCTCCTGTGCTGTCAGGAGTAGCCAGTGGGGGGTGGAGGGGGTGGAGGGTAGGAAGATGGAGGAGGTTTCGGAGGCCCTGGGAGGCCCTGGTCTCACCCTCACACATGCACTAGAAGCTCTGCAGATGCAAGGAGGCCGCTCTGCCACATGTGCTCTACAGCTTAGAGCTGCCCTGCTACTTCAACACTTGTGACTTGAAAGATTCTTTTGGATTCATGTACCATTGACGTTTTCATAATTATCAACTTATATTTGTGAGAAAAAAATATACTGCTGAAACTTTAAAATTTCAAGTCTTAGAAATTTTCAAATTTTAAAAAAGAAAGTTAAATATTTTGATCACCTACTTTTTTGAATATTTGTCATTGGCAACAGTCAAGAAGTAGAAAGAATTATTAAAACTCTTGATCAATAATTACATGTTAAAAAATTATGTTCATGGGCTGGATGTGGTGGCTCACACCTGTAATCCTAGTATGTTGGAAGGCTGAGGTGGGAGGATTGCTGAAGGCCATCAGGTCGAGGGTGCAGTAAGCTATGGTCATGCCACTGCTGTCCAGCTTAGGTGACAGCAAAACCCTATCTCAAAAAAAAGAAAATCTTAAAAATTATATTCATAAAAGCCAGATCAAGTTTCTCATTAAAATATTTGAGATTTTACTTGAAAATGGAATATAAATCCAATATTTAGTATATTATGCTGTCCTAATGTAAAATGATTTTCTTCACTAAGCCCCACGTGGGTGTGCCCCTCCCTGTAGTGTATCCCCTGTACTCTGCAGAAACTCTCCCTTTATGCCCCGTGATGTGGGGGGAGCACTGCTGGGCCACCTCTGCTGCCCAGTCACAATAGGACGTTCTCAGAGCCATTGTCTCATCTGGCCAAGGAGGGCCAGTGCTCAGTAACACGAAGGCCTGGCTACAGCTGCGGAAGGAAAGTTCTGTGTTCCCTGTGGATTATGACAGTTGTAAGCTATTCGTTTTTTTTTTTTTTTTTTTTTTTTTTTTTTTTTAAAACATTTTGTGTTTTAAATGGACGAAACTTGATAAAAATCTTACAAGATTTTTAAATCTTTTAAGTTAATTGTGAGG
>CAUYPK010006984.1:0-22607 GCA_963574355.1 Loris lydekkerianus | reverse complement strand
TCTTTGGTCATTTGGTCTTTGAATCCATTGAATTCTTGAGATAACTTTTGGAATTCTAATTTGATCTTGTTTGCTATCCAGATCCTGAATTCAATTTCTGACATCTCAGCTATGTTTTTGTGCATGGGTTTTTGTGTTGTTTCTGCCCCATTGATCCTCGGGGGAGTTGATCTACTCTGATTGTTCATATTGCCAGAGTTTTTCTGTTGATTTCGCCTCATGATTGTTTTTCACTGTTGCTTCTGGCTGTCCTCAGAGTTCGGGAGGTGTCTCTCCAAGATTAGACCCCAACAGGATCACTCTACTGTTGCTGGATCTTTGTAGGGAGTGACCCTGTGTAGTTCCTCTGGGGATGCTCTAGCTAGGGAGTTCTGGTTGTGCAAGCAGCTCTGGTGTGTGACACACCCGGATCCAGCAATAGGGCTGGGGGTGGTGCACATGGTTCTGGGAGTGCTTGGTGCCCAGTGACTTTGGCACAGAGAGCCCAAAGCTCCAGCAGTCTCTGGCCAGGAGAAGGGCTCTGTGCAGAGGCAGGGAGGGCTCCAGAGGGCACACAGCTACCGGAGTCCCTGGCCAGATGAACGGGCTAGTGTGGAGGCTGGAAGGACAAAGGAGGGAGGATGCAGGGTTGCGTGGCTCCCGCAGTTCCTAGCCAGGGAATATGGAGTCCTGGTGGGTGCAGGTCACCGGTTGGGGTCGCTGCACAGCTTATGGAGGTCTGGGATGCCAAGCCCTGGAGTTTGAGGTTGCTATGAGCTTTGACATCAGGGCACTCTACCCAGGGCAACAGCCCAAGGTTCCAGTGTGCCAAAACTGCCTCATTCTTCCCCTAAGGATTAAGGTTCTAAGGCAGCTCACTCCCTGCCTTTAGGCTGCTCAGTCACTAGTTTCCTTTGTCCCACCCATTCCTTGCTCTGGGACCCTGAGGGTGGAGCTTGCTTGAGCAGTTCTTTCACAATGGCTTACTTCGCCCAGCCCAGTGGCTCATTGTGGGGTCCCTGACAATGCCCAACGTTCTCCACACTCCTGCTCAAGCTCTCCCCAAGGCAGCTCAACTGAGTGCCAAGGCCAAGAACACCAAAAGAGTTCACAGGTAAGGCCTTTCCTGTTTGCAGTCTCATTGCTGCTTGTACTCATGGTTGCCGGCGTGATTAGGTTGATCAAACACACGTGGCCACTTGCCAGTTTTCCACTGTTTTTGTCCTCCTTCTGGGGTCCAGAAGTCCCTTGCTGGCTCCCTGCATCCTCAAAGGGATGACCATAGGCAGATCCCACCAGCCAGAGATGCCTGGAGTCTTGTCTCCCCAGACTTGCTGTATCCAGTTACAGAGAAGCTATTACTCGGCCGCCATCTTTTGAAGATTCTTTTTTTTAAGAATTTTTTTTTTTTTGCAGTTTTTGGCTGGGGCTGGGTTTGAACCCACCACCCCCGGCACCCTACTCCTTCGAACCACAGGCGCTTCCCTGAAGAAGATTCTTTTTAGAAAAGTATCATGGGAATGGAAAAGCAAGTGTCCAATGTACTCAATATTAATATGAAGCCAATAGATAAACATCTATGCCCCCACATGAAGAAAAACACAATTAAATTCAAGAAGTAGGGAGGGAAAGGTGGATTGGAGTACTGTCACCTAATGGGCAGAATGTAAGGGCATACAGAACATGCCCTGGGTGAAGCGCTCAACTGCAGCTTGAACTTTACCAAACAAATGCACATGACATAACCTAATCATTTGTATTCTCATATTAATCTGAAATAAACAACAACAATGAATGTGCCATTGGTTCAGATTCTTAACTTCTTAACTCACTTTTCTTTCCTTAAAGTCTCTAACTCCTACCGCGTCCCTTAGAGATGCATCTTCTTTCCATTTAAATGAGATTAGCTGAGGCTGGGATGCTCCCACAATCTCTTTGGCTTTTACCCTTTGATGCTGCTGCTGAAAGTATAGATCATTTTTTTTGATACTGAGAATAATAAGAATGAGTTAGCTTAGACAAGTTTTTAAATGTTTCCCCAAATTCCTTGCAGCAAATGTTCTGGTCTAAGATTGTTTTATAATGTGGTGTGCTGTTCTCTGATGCACTTGTGGTGTAGCCAAGGATTCTGTTTGCAGTCAGGAGGGAGGATCTGGGTTCTAGTCCAGGCTGTGACATTCACCAGTTGTGGGACTTGGGGCAGAACCCTCCAAACTTTGGTTTTCCTTGCTTGGGAAAATACGGTTTTATGGGCCTATTTTTTAGGTCACTGTGAATGTTAAATGAGATAGATAGCCCATGATTAATCACCTATGTCAGAACTAGAGTTCCATAAAGATTAATTTTCCTCTAGTTGTCACTTTTCTTTCCTAGTTGAGAAATTTAGAAGAAATGCAAATGTTTTACTACAGGCAGAAATCCAGAAAAAAATTATGTTATGTTGGCTGACAAAACCACTGATGATATGGGTGGTAGCTGCTACACTAAGAATCTATGTATGCAAGTGTCTACCCACCTGCCTATCTACCTGCTATCATCTACCCGCCTACCTATCTGTCCATCATCCACCTACCTGTCTACCTAACTAGCCGTCATCTATCTGTCTACCTATCTTCCTCCCCCTACACAAACACAAACACGGATAAATAGAGATACAAATAGTTAAGCTTGGGATAGCAACTTTTTTTCCAGTCAAAAGGGCCTGTTTTGAATTCAGAGAGTTTCCATTTAAGTAATTAAAAACATATGAGCACTGTGGACCCTCAACCTCCAGATTTGCCTTCCTAATTGCTTCCTGCCTGCATCCACGTGGATGTCCACTGTAAGATGCATCTTTATATCTGCTCCCTTCCATCATATTTTCCGTCCCGATTAATGTAGTCATTATTTGTCTACAAAGTCAGCTAAGCCAGAAACCAAAGACATCTCATATCTAGTCATCTTCTTCTTTCTGTAGTGTCCTAAACAGGCTGAGGTGTCATCCCTGCTCTACCACGTTCTCTTCCATAGCTAGGTCTCTGTAACTGGGTCCGTATGAGTGTTAGTTAAGGATCCTCTTTTTTTTTTTTTTTTTTGAGACAATTTTCTATACCAATTTTTAAAGTAAATTTTGAAATTAAAGGCTTCTGTTATTGGACAAAGGGGTCTGGCTGCCTACTGTCTAGCTAATAAGCAGAGATGGGGATTAGGTCCACCAAGCTTTATTACCAGAAGGCTAGCAATTCTGGAGGCTACTTTCACTTCAGGACTGTTTTCCCCTTCCATTTCCCAAATCACAGTTTCATATATAAAAGTTTAAAGCAAAACCATGATTAATTCTTACCTTAAACAATAATCAGCATAACCCATGACTTATTACAACATTTCCAAATCAAACGTTAATCTCCTAAATCAACTGACCTAAACTGCTGAAGATTCACATGCTTCGGTTGAAGCTAAATTTACAAAACAACAAAGATGGAAGATGTGAGGTGAAGGTCATATAGAACCTAAACCAACCAGAACAGCTGTGCCGCATTGGCACTAACTTGACAGACTCCATCTCATTCTCACTATCTGTACTCTTACTTGGAGCAGAGCTTTGAAAGCAGGTTCAGTGTTTCCCTGTGGAAAAGGAGCATCAAGACCTTGGGCCCATCTCAGACCTTGGGCCTCACCTGCCCCTTTGAAGCTGTTACTTAAAATACATTACCTACTTGCTATCACATATTTTGGGTTCCTTTCGGGAAAAGGAATATTCATGATTATTTAGTGTGCTGTTTATTTCTAGTTCCTATCTTCTTATAAATCTTTACCTTTTCTTTTTTGGGGGGGGAGACTTACATCAGCTTTTTAAAGGTCTTTTTGTTTTCTTCATGTAGTCCTTAAAAGTCTCATGACTTTGAGCAGTACCTGTGGCTCAAAGGAGTAAGGTACTAGTCCCATATGCTGGAGGTGGTGGGTTCAAACCCAGCCCTGGCCAAAAACTGCAAAAAAGAAAAAAAAAAAGTTAATTGTAATTATTTTTTATAGATTGCAGAAATCTATAATATAGTATTCCTAGAGAATTTTAATTTTCTTTTCTTATATGTGGCTTTGTCTTTCCTTTGTGTGGCTAAATACACTTTTTCTGGATTAAACAGGTTCTTAAAGTTTCTGCAAAGTTCTTAGTTTCTTAGCTCCCTATTGGTACAGTTTAATTGTTTTATATAAGAAACAATTTCTCTGGTCATTTCCCCAATTTCCCAGGAGGGAGCCTGTAAGCCCTTGGAATCTCCTCAGTGATAGGAGTGTCTTTTTTATTCACAGGGGCTCACAGACTGTGTCTGGGACCCTGGCCAGTTTCACCATGTCTGGGGCCTGGCACTATAAGGACCAAACCTGTGATTAGAGGGTTAGGGTTCTGAGCCCTGGCCTCTCCACTTCTGGGAAGCAAAGAGGGCTAAAGATTGAGTTCAATCCTGTAGTCAGTTCTTCAGTCAATCACACCTAAGTCATGAACCTTCACACCCCCCCCCCCCAAAAAAAAAAAAAAAAAACTCTGGATGCACAAAGCTTAAGTGAGCACCTGCAGTTGGCCATTCACATAATCATGCCAAGAGAGGCGAGCTGCCTATGGAAATGTCTGGGACCCTCCCAGACCCAACCAGTGTGTTTCTTTATTTGGCTCATCCTGAGTTGTGTTCTTTAAATTGCTGTAATCATAAGGACTTCTTTGAGTCTTTGCAGTGAATTATCAAAACTGAGATGGGTGAGGAAAGCCCCATATTTATAGCTATTTGGTCAGAAGTATAAGAGACACGGAGGCCTTTATCTTAGTTTCCTTAAAAAAGACAAACAAACAAACAATTCCCTGCACCAGGTGTGATGGCTCATGCCTTTATTGTTTGAGGCTGAGAGTTTGAGACCAGCCTGGGCAACACAGAGAGAACCTGTCTCTACAAAAAAAAAAAAAAAAAAAAAAAATTAGCCAGGAATGGTGGTGCCCACCTATAGTCCCAGCTACTTGGGAGGATGAGGTGGGAGGATGGCTTGAGCCTAAGAGTTGGAGGCTGCAGTGAGCTGTGATCATGACACTGAATTCCATATTGGGCAACAGAGCGAGAGCCTGTCTATTAAAAAAAAAAAAACTTCTTTTCTTAGCACATGGTGAGAGCTTACAACTTAGTAAGCTCTTCATCAAAGAATTGAACATCAGTAGATTAAAGTGGCATTTGTGCTTACATTGGTGTGGACTCTAGACTGTGCTAAGTCATAGAAAAGAATCAGAGCTTTGAGTTTAGAAGGGACTTAAAAAGTTATCAGCCAAGCTCACTTTCTTTTGTTCAGCAGGCATCCCATAAATTTGTGGAAAGGATGAGAATAAGGAAAGATGGGCTCCTGAGGTTCTTGACTTACCCCAAGTCCCAAAGATATTAATAGATTTTGAGCTGGTGCATCCAGACCATGCAGTACCTTGGTGGGACCCCATTCTCTCCCTTCCACATTCTCAGCTCAGTTATTGAACACGCTAGCTATTTTCCAGAGCTAATGAAGTTCAATTGATCTTAAGTACCTTAGAGGGTAAATGTTTTTTCACTCTTTCTTTTAGAAATGTAAGTGGTTTACCTGAGATCAAGTGGGTGAACACCATGGAAACATAAAGGCATTTAAATTCTTAGTGAATATGCCCTCTTAGAAAGTGTATTTGTTATATACAATGGGCTGTAAAATTCAATATATAGCCCTAGTATCTAGGATGAAAGGGAATTAAGGACAAAGCAATACTTCAGTGTTAAGTCTAGTTACTACATATGTGCAAATTTTATTTTTGTATGAAAATTCCTGTTTATTTACCTCTCAATAACATCATGAAGGCACTTGTTTTCTAAGAAGTGATTGCTCATAAAGATATTTTGAGATTTTAAAGTATAATATTTACAGTGATTCTGCCAGTTTTGCAGATGAATAGTGCTGCTGGTGATGAACTTGGTGATGCACTGAAAGAAGAGGGTGGAGAATCCTTTTTTCCCTTTTGGACTTGAAGCAAAATCACGTGTCTGTCATCTCATCACTATTAATATAATTCACTGGAGTTGGCTTGAAAGAGCTCCAGAAGACAATGCCAAGTGGGAGTCAGGGGGATGAGAAGACAGACTCTGCTAGGGCTCTTGTCTTTGGATTAAAGTAGTAGCCTGGAGCTGGCCTCAAGCTCCCCAGGCCCTGGGTGTTGTGTGCAGAATGCTTCCTCCGGTCCTTGGTGCTCCCAATGCAGGTGTCCTATTGTGCCAAGATGAAAACACCATCAGATTCTCTCCAGTCAATGAAGTGGCCGAAATGCTTTAAGAAGTGATGGGGATCTCAGGAAGACATTGAGTCTGGAGTTTGCTTCTTCCTAAGGACGTGCAAAACCGGCTTCATGGATGGTGGCAAGAATTCTTGGGAAGAGGAGAGCAAGCCTACCCCCATGCCTGGATACCTTTAACAGAGCCATTGCAGGGGCAGCAATGGACTGGACTGTGTGACCCTGGCTGTGTTTCATGCTCTGTAAGTACTTGTTTTTTGTTTGTAAAATGGTAATTACCATCTCCACCCACTCTGACCCTTTGCAAGGGCTGTATGTAGTGATGTGCGCAGACTTAGGGCAGCCTCCAACATGGAGGCTCAACTTGGAGGATGTGCCCAGTGTTTCTGTGAGTGAAAGTAAGGCAAAACAGTAACATTTTATGACTATCTTGTGTCTCTTGTGTGAGACTTGATATGATGTCCACCAGCTACAGATGGGCAGGATCACTAAAGACAGTGATCCAGAGCCCTCAGGGTGAGTGTTCTTTTCCAACCGGGCCACTGAAATATTATCCTTGCTTAAGTTATCTGGTTGTCTCCAGCCCTGGAGATGTAGCCTCAGGAATCTGAAGATGAGGAAGGAGGAAGAAAAAGAGAATTTATTTCTTTCTGTATCTGAAAGTCTTCTTCCTAGAGCCTCCTAAGTGTGAAGGAGAGAACTGGGCTTTGACTGTGAGGTAAAAATAAAAATTCTGAGGCACTTGCCATGACTTCCATGCTTGACTGTTTATTTAGGTTAAAATGTATTAATTGTTTCCTTTAGTGTATTCCTTATGTTAAGTGCTTATTAACTTGTTAGAGAAATCTTATGGATTTGTTTAAAGATGATTTCAAAGTATTTTGAGTTCTTTTAAAGTATTTTAAAAGAACTTTTAAAATTTTAAAAATACTTTTAAAAACTTTTAAAGTATTTAAAAAGAACTTTTTGTTGCATTTTAGAGGAAAATAAGATTGTGTAACCCAAGGCAACTTGTTAGAGTTTAGTGAATATTAATGGGATGATACAAAAGTAAAGATTAAAGTCACCCAGTTTATGCTTTATTTAGTGACTAGTCCATCTAATGTGGGCTTTCTATGGTTATCTGAGAACAGGCAAAAGGGGCTGACCTCATGGATCCTCTATGACCTAGGTCATCAGGACATCCTCCCACCCCAGACTATTTAGACTCCACTGCTTGGGGTGGGGGTGCTGGACCGCATCATCTGCTGTACTTCTGTGACAGACATGTTATTATATGAAAATTTTGTATTATATTTAAAAATCAAGGCACATTATGTTTTCACTCTGGTTGGGGTCTTTCCTGTAGGCCTGGTAGCTTGACTAGGGGTAGAAAATATTCATTTGCATAACCTGTAGTGAAAGGGTTCATTAAACAATCTGCCAGTATAAAAAAGACTTCAGGGAGGATATTTCCAATGCAAATGGTGTACAAACTACAACTGTCTTAGCTGTGGAGCTGCAGTGCAGTGCAATGACTGTATACTTGCACATTTATCCTTGCTACCCTTCTAAGTGGGTCCTATTATGATCCTTATTTAACAGATGAAGAGACTGAGGGTCAGAGTAATTCAGTAGATGCTCTGAGGTTATACATCCAGAAAGAAGCAAAGCCACACCATGTTCTTAACAGCAAAGTTAGAGTCTCAAGGATCACGTGTATCTGATGTGTATGTGGTAAGAGAATGCCTAAGGCTGCAAGTAAGAGCACTGCCAGCGGAAAATGGCTCACACACCTGTGGTTGATTTTTTTCCCTTAAGGAGAAGTCCAGAGATGAGGCTTTTCCAGGGTTTGTTCATTTGTTCCTAAAGTCTGAGCTTTGGATTTCTGTCTTTATGACCCTAGCCATACGTTGAAATTTTATTCCCCATAGGAAAATGTTAAAAAGCAGGCAGGAAGTCTGGCAATAGGCATGTGCTTTGGGTGTCTGTCATTGTTTTATCAGAGAGGAAAATCTTTCCCAGAAGTTCTCCTGGGAATATTCTTCACAAGCAAGGCTGGCATGGCCTCACTCCTTGCAGTATAGATGGGATGAGCAGCTTCGCAGTGAGAGCTCAGCAATGGGAGGAGGCCTTGCCCAAGCTCATGCATGGAGATGGTTTTCCTAACCTACCAGCATTACCTCCCACAAAACTGAGAACTGTGGGGTCTCCTCCCTGGAAGATGTTCAAAACCTCAGCTCTGAGAATCTACCCAGTAGACCACAGGTCTGGAATAAAGCTGCAGACAAACTAAGAGGGATGCCTTTGTGCTCTTTTGGTGACTGCATTTGATTATTACAATGCATTTTTAAACAAGGTAATGATGAACTGTTGAAACGTTGAACCAAATGGGGGAAAAGAAAATCACCTTCCAACCAGAAACAATATGAGTGTAAACAATAGTGTGTGATAACAATAGCTAGCGTGGACTAGGCACCATACTGATATTTGCCTACAGTACTCTAAGGAATCTTCATAATAATGAAGAGAATACCCATTTTATGGCTAAGAAGACTGAGTCTTCAAGAGCTTAAGCCACTTACCTGTGATGGTACAGTGACTACATCCCTCAGTGACTATACCATGGCACAGTGGCTTACCTCCTACTCAGCTGCCTTTGGGTTGGTGGCTCAGGTCCCCTCACTGTTTGCTCTGAAGAGGGAGGTTTTTCATAGGTGCCACAAAGCAACTGACTGCACCCCCCCACCCCCCCATTCATCATCCCACAGGGCCTCTGGGACTCCACTGGCTCCCTGTCCTGTGAATGTATTAATAGTTCTCTTCTGATCTCTGTGGGCTCCTTTCTGGCCCCCACTCCCTCTTTGTCCCCAGTGTGGCACCCACTTATGCTATGCAGTGTGGCCGACATGCTCTGGAGGTCTGGGGGCTTAGGGTTTGTGATCCTGCCTACATATCCAACTTTGGCTTCCTACCCTTTGCAAGGAAAAGTAGATGAAGACATTTTAGGATCACAGTTATGCCTTTAATGGACTCACATTCTCAGATGTTTTCTTACCTAACCAGCTTTTGTAATCAGAAATGCAGCAGCAGCAGGATTTATTTTTCTATTGTTCACAACCAGTTTGTAGGGCTGTGGACTGGTCTTTTTCTTCCTGTTACCTTTTGAACTCATCCAGGCAATGAACAGCTCAGTAATCTTGGCCCCAAAATTACCATGCCACCTCAAAATTTGTCCCCTTTCTATACTGCCTGTGACATCTTCTCTGCTGATATGTAGACTTACTAGTTATTTCTTATTCCATTATTTAACATTCCATGTGCAGCAGAGGCCCTTGGTTGAGCTGAAGCTAGGGTTACAGACGTGTCTGGGCATCTGATGAAGTCTCTGAGGATCAGTGTAGATTTTCACAGTATTTATGAAAAGAGGACTGGCAGAACACAAAGTGGTAAGCTCAGCCAGTGGTGTTCGTCCTGGAGACCAGTCCTCTGGCCTCGCACCCAGCAGTGTGAGTCTGAGCCTCATGCTGGATAGTGGGCTTCAGGCACAAGTTCCAGAGCAAGAGTCTGAGAGTCAAAAAGCTGTTAGGAGTGACCAAATCTGACCCACAGTCCACCAAAGGGCCATGCTCACTTCTGCATGGGGCACAGCATGGCTTTAGTGCATGCAGTGTGCAGGGTGGTCACTCAGTGGCTATGTGGAAGGAAGGGAGGGAGGAGCAGAGAGCAGGAAGGAAGGTAAGGAGGAAGAAGAAGACCCAAGGACTCTTGAGGTCGGAGCAGCACCTCCGGGATGTGCAGCTGTGAGGGCCCAGTGAACTCGGCCAGAGTCAGACCTCTGAGCTGTGATGCTCAGTCCTGGAGCCAGGTGCCAAAGGCCCTTGAGAAACTCCTGGGGCAGCATTCATGAGTCGAGGAAGCCTATTGAGGAGAGCATGTGGAATGCCAGGTAGGGAAGACTGCAGTTTCACAGAAAGAACTAGGTGAGGCTTTGAAGGGCTGTAGGTGGGTAGATGCAGACATGTGATTGCTCAGCTGTGGGGTGACAGGCTTGAGATTCACTCTGCTGTCTGCTTGCACAGCTCTCAGCCTGATCACAGCTGTGGCTGCTCAAGAGGATGCCTTATTCTAATTGCATGTGGTGCCCTGTGTACTAGCAGTGGCTAACAACAGTAGTGTCAGTGACTGTGACTCTGTTTGAATGTAGAGGTGGGGGAGCCTCTGAGGATATTTAGTCTATACAGCCCAGCTTTCACATCTCTTGAACAGAGGCACTCAACTTGTCATTTGTTTCACACACAAGGCCTGATGTCATCTACAGGGCAACTTTTCAATAATTATTTATTGATTAATTCATCACTATCATTTACACTGGTCTTCAGAAATGGACAAAGACATGATTGTATTTCACCCTATTTAACTGATTGAGAACCTTCAAGCTTGGTTGTAAACCGAAGACACAGAGGTGCGGGGCTAAGAGACAGGGACCAGGTGGCCTGGGTTGGAAAAGTGATAGGACCTCTCTGTGCCTCAGCTTCCTCTCCTGTAAGATTATCATGAGGGTTCAGTAAAGCTCCTAGAAGCCTCCTTGATGCTTGAGTAGAAGTCAACTGTGCCCATGCTTCCCTCCATTCCTGCCTGTCCTTCTGCCTCTTCCCACCATCACTGAGAGGGGCCTACTTGGAGCTTTGTGATAGTCTGTGCTTCCAGACAGGGACAAAGGAGAAGGCTGCCTGGCACAGTGGCTGTCTGGGAGAGCAGCATCAGGAATGCACTCTATAAACCCTGTTTAGGTCTGACCTGCAGGCACTCACTACATCCCAGGCCTGTGTGGTTCTGGAGATGAGGGACATGAAGGTATTTCAGGGTCTCTGACCTGCAAACAGCTCACAGTGGAATTCCCATTGTCAAATTGCCCTCATTTCCTCCTGTACAGGTTCACATGCATTTTCACACATCCATTAAGATGGAGGCACTTCTGGGTAATTTGTAGGCATATCACAAGGTGGAATTCAATTGGATTCCTTTTCTCACAACAGGGTTTGGCATCCAGGCAGCAGGAATTTCAACCAGGAAGAGAGTGCAAGTACTCATTTCGGAAGGGGAGCATTTGAGGGGATCTGAACAGAAATGAGTGACATTAGGATAGGGGATTTAGAGAGGAACCTAGAGGACTGGTAGAAACAAAGTCCATCTCGTTTCCAAAGCTTGCCCAGGGCCTACCCCAAGCAGTGCATGGAAGGAGGAAAG
Organism: Loris lydekkerianus; assembly: GCA_963574355.1. Classification (NCBI taxonomy): domain Eukaryota; kingdom Metazoa; phylum Chordata; class Mammalia; order Primates; family Lorisidae; genus Loris; species Loris lydekkerianus. Next base: position 11,137 of record CAUYPK010006984.1, on the reverse strand, counting down.
CACTGTTTCACCTCTTCTTGGTCCTTCTTTCTATTTGCTAGTGATCACTTGTTCTTGGGCTCCAGAACTTTTAATAAGACAGTTCATCTACTTCATGGGTTAAAACAGCTTCTGCTGTTTCTTTCTGCCTAAGAAACTAACTCTTGGTGATTGACCCCAAGCTCTGGAGGGAGCTCCAGGCTTCCAGTGTTCACCCCTACCCCATCCCCCATAATGTCCTATGACAAGACCAAGGAACCCCTTGGCTGGGGTTGCTGTAGGAAGAGACCAGAGGGTAGGGACTGTGGGTCCTTGGGGCATGTTCTCATTGGCATCACCCTTGTTAGGGAGGTGACGGACAGGCTTTCTCAGCTCTAGGCCCTTTGATAGATAGTTTTTCCTCCCATTTACCTGTTGTGAGTGGCCTGGACTACCTGCCAACTGAGAGGGACATGCTCCCTCCCTACCCTGAGAAATTCTAGGTGGGGCAGTTCTGCTCTAGGTCTTAGAAATCAATAGATAGAATCAAATCTTTCCTTTGCTCCCCATTCTGGAGAGGCACGAGCCCTCTTCTGGGCAGAACTGTGTATCTCTCCCCTGCCCAATGCACATACTGTAATCCTAACTCTCCACCATCACCTCAGAATGTGACCTTATTTAGAGATAGGGACTTTAAAGATATGATTAATTAAAAATGAGGTCATGGCTCGGCACCTGTGGCTCAAGCGGCTAAGGCACCAGCCACATACACCTGAGCTGGCCAGTTCGAATTCAGCCCGGGCCCACCAAACAATGATGGCTGCAACCAAAAAATAGCCGGGCATTGTGGTGGGCACTTGTAGTCCCAGCTATTGGGGAGGTGGAGGCAGGAGAATCGCTTGAGCCCAGGAGTTGGAGATTGCTGTGAGCTGTAATGACACGACACTCTATCCAGGGTGACAGCTTGAGGCTCTGTCTCAAAAAAAAAAAAAAAAAAAATAATAATAATAATTGAGGTCTTTAGGGTGGGTCCTATTCCAATGTGACTGGGGCTCTTTTTAAATAAGAAGAGGAAATTTGGATGTAGGAGACATCAGGGATACCAAGACAGAGGGAAGACCAGTGGGGGCTCAGAGAGGAGGAGGCTGTCGGCAAGACTATGTGGGGCCTCGGGGGAAGCCAAACCTGCTGACATCCTCAGTTGGGCTTCCATCCTCCAGAACTGCAGGGGGGTAAATGTGTGTGTGTGTGTGTGTGTGTGTGTGTGTGTGGAGGGGGGGGTTTAAGCCCCCAAGCTGTGGTACCTTGTTATGGTAGCCCAGGCAGGTTCACATAAGCACCACCCACCCTCCTTGCTGCACCAATGACCAGGATCAGTATGCAGGCTGAGAGGAAAGGGATGAAATAAGTCACTTTCCAGTTCAGGCTGTGGCCTGGTTCCTCAGGCAGAGTTCTCATCCCTTCAAGGTCCAATCTAAATCAACCAGCCTGGACCTGTAAGTAACAAACAGGTGCATCTGTCTTTGTTCAGTCTTTCCTGCCTTCTACCCCAGACAGGCAGAACCTGCAGCTGGCCAGGTAAGGGACTGATCAAGGACTAGGATTCTGGCCAAATATATTTCTAACTCATCACACCAGTAACACTTACTATTATTTATAACATTGCATTCATGGGAAAATATGTGCTAAATTACCAATAACAACTTACATGTGTATTTTGGGATTGCAATTAGACTGCCGATATTTGTAGATTTTTTATCAACAGTCAAATTGTATATACTTTTTTTTTTTTTTTGGCACATGGTGTACTTCAGCCTTTTTCTTAATTTAAGCCAGTCTTTCCATAATTCTAATTTCTATATTTAATTGTCAAATTGAGTAAATGCTTTTAGAGGATTTTTGCATATATAAATTATAAATGTGCAAGTCCTTTTTTATGGCACTATAAATCTCTAGCAACTAAACACAAAGGATGGAAAATTTTAGTGTTAAGTATTTGAGATGCTGTCTCTTATTTGTGTAACTGGTTCCATGAACAAATTTTAATGACCCCTACATGTTTTTTAAGTCCTCTTCTTTAACTAACTAGTTGCCCTATGATTTCCCAGAAATGGTAGCTTTTTCTGCAAGACAAAGGAATTGAGATTCTGAAGGCCCCTGGGCAGAATTCCTAATGCCACGACTCACAATACCCACAGCCTTCCCCCAGTGCGTGTAGCCTCTTGTAAGATATACCAAGACCTGCCCCAAAGCACATGGCTCCTCCTTTAAAAACCCTAGATCTCTCTTAGTTGGGAAACAGATTTGAGTCAGTTTCTCCTGTTGTCCTGACAAGATGTCTTGTGTATCAGAAATATTCCTTTTTTCCTTGACAATCCTCGTTGTCTCAACAATTGAATCTCTGTGCAAAGAGCAACTTGACCTAGGATGAAACACTATTGCAGTTTTGATAACATTTGTATGAACATAGTCAATTTGAGACATTAAAATTGCAGAAGGGAACAATGCTTTTCTTAGTGATTTGCCATGCAATATTTGTTCTTTTGGGGTACTCTCCTGTCTCTAATAAGAGGGATAATATACTAAGTATGCACTTTAAAAATGCATTAAACATGTTCAACAAACATTGTTTGAAGGAATTAGGTGGATGATATTAATCACCTTGTAAGTATCAAATCCTGCTTCAGGTTTTACAAAAATGATTGGACAATAAGTTTTTGAAAGTTTACTTTGTTTCCATTATTGAACCAGGATAATTGAAGCATAGTGACTGCTCTAAATGAACTGACAATTTGGTAGATTTGATGTAGTCACTAAAGAAATCTCCTTTAATACTTATTATTTCTAGAAATGAAAGGAAATAATCACTTAATCATATAAAGTACTTGGCCAAATGCTTGGCTTAAAATCTAGTATCCTGGGAGGTGCCTGTGGCTCAGTCGGTAAGGTGCCGGCCCCATATACTGAGGGTGGCAGGTTCAAACCCGGCCCCAAACAAACTGCAACAACAACAACAAAAATAACCAGGCATTGTGATGGGCACCTGTAGTCCCAGCGACTCTGGAGGCTGTGGCAAAAGAATCACCTAAGCCCAGGAGTTAGAGGTTGCTGTGAGCTGTGTGATGCCACGGCACTCTACTGAGGGCCATAAAGTGAGATTCCGTCTCTACAAAAAAACAAACAAACAAACAAAAAAAACCTAGTATCCCATCAACATTAGTTCTTTTTGTTGTTATTACAAAAAATAGTAAAAGAAATACAATGATGCAGTTATTTGTCTTTTGGCTTGCTTTACCCATTAGTCACCTTCAGGACCACATCTGTAAAAGTAATGTTAATTATCAAAGAAGTCTAGATAATTTCCTTCCCAAGTGTTTGGTGACTGCAGTGTCACCTTTTCTATGGAAGGATAAAAATAAACAGTCTCTTCCTGTGGGTAACAAAATGCTGATCTTTAAGTGTTTTGCAATTCAGATCTTATGTTTCACTGCTTTCTGCTTTCTTAATAGACCTGAGAACATATTCATCTTAGCTGGTTTCAGTACCCAGGTCTGAAGGGTTGGCATACCCCCTTCCTCCTATCTTTTTTGCTAGCATCAGCTAAGGTATTCACTAATTTTCTGAGGGGTGTGGCCTCAGAATTTAGGACTTTGGGAATTTTTTTTCACTTATATGTTCACACTTTAGGGTCATGCATTTACTGAGAAAAGTGAACAATTATAGCTCAAAGCTGAGGCCCAGACAAAGGCCAGGGCAGTGACAGAATCCCTTGCAAGAGTGCTTGTGCCATCTTCTCTGGGCCATTTAGGTGGGGGCAGAACACCTCCAAAGGACAGGAAGAAAATTTACTAGGAAAGGCTGCATTGTAAGTATAAATTCCATCCTGTTTTAAAATTTCCTTACAGCATCTCCCTACAAATCCAGCAGCGGTCTGATCTCCCAGATGACAAAATGTGACCTCAGGCATAACTATCTAACCCCAGTCCCCCACCTGGGGGGGGACTCCTTGCCCCTTCTCTGCTTTCACCCATCGGGATTTTTCCAATGGCTGGAGCACACTGGGGCCACTGAGTGGCCACATGGGATACATTTCCCCCTGTGGACTGCCCTTATTGTGGTCAGCCAAGCCTCCTCCAGTGTAAGTCAGTCCTGACCACAGTGGACCTGGGGGTCTTGATAAACTGCCTTCTTTAGTGCTAGAAAAGTATCTCTTCCAAACAGCTTGTCTGGGAAAGTTCTATCATGGAATCAAATAAAAGGCCCTGCTTATCTTTTCTTCTAACATAGAACTTCCTTAATTAAAGATGTAAATATGGCTTTTTAAAATTTCCATAGGGGAAGAGAAATTTTAAAAATCTTTTATGCACCTGAAAAACCCATTTCTTTAGTGAGGGAGACAGACTAAATCTCACCAACTGGTTCAACTGGTTCCTAGGGAGGTGGAAACAAACCCATGAAAGGGCAGCATTTCATAGGGAGGGTCTTTACAAGAAGCTCAAAGCGTGAGAAGGACAAAGCTAGGGGGTTTAGGCCTCATCCCTGAAGGCACAGGCAAATCGTCCTGCTCCTGACCTAAAAATCAGGAATTGAGGGAATCCTGGGGAAAATACAGAGGGTTGGGCTGACTGCTGGGTTCTCTCCAAGAGCAAAAGGTTGACATAATTTCTTTAGGAAGCCTGCTTGATGATCTGCATCTGCTCAAACTTATCACTTAGGCAGTCATGGTGGCTGTCTTCCCTACTCTGGGCTCAGGTTGCCCACATGGCTCATTTTCAAGATGAAAATCACCAACATGAAACTTCTCAGTGCTAGTATTATCCACATGTCCTGCCATGTGGACATCATCCCTCTCAGATCTCATTCCCAGGAACTCACCTGGTGAACTTGTGACAAGATTCACGCAGTCACAAGCTGTAGGGCAAACACCATGTGGCTGGCTGCAGTCGCTGCTGCTACCTTTGATTGTATGCAAAGTTGGTTCAAGAATTTAAAACATTCATATTATATCAGAAAACACAAACCATTCTGCATGAGTGTTAAAGTCAAGCACTGACTTAAGTGGCACAGGTCACCATCCCATGGTTAGCTCTGTCTCCAGAGTGCTGGGGCTGCCCCTCCGTTGTGCTTTGCTGATAGGGGTGCTTTGGTGCTCAGGTCTCTGAGAAGATAGGCATGTTCAGAGGATCTGAGATGTCCCCACTAAGATGGTTATAGGGGCCAATATGTGTCTCTGTACTATTAGATTATTAAGTGCGAGATGTCTGATTTCCTTAAGTACTAAGTTTGACAGTTGATATCTCTGACATTTCACTGCAACAAATCTTATTTTATTTTTATTGTGAAGGTACATCCCCATTCTTTCAGATACATGTTTGGGCTTGTGATAATCTTTCAAATTTTTTTTTAGAACAATGTTTGTGAAAGCTTGGATAAGTCAAAAATTTGTGTTACGACTCACCGACTCCGCCGACACGCAGGCCACCAAGCCCAAGGCCTACTTCCTTCAAACTTCCAGGGTCCGTGGACTGTAGTACCCCCATCCCTTCATGGATCACACCCCTGACCCTTTCACAGGCCTACCATCTTTGGGCAGAAGATAAAATATTTATCTGACTTGTTTCCTATCACTGTAAGATTCTGACTGTATTACTGACAGATCCACAAGTCTTTGCTGAAGAGCCTCATTTTTCATAAAGATGTCTCTGTTTAGCAGTATGTTTTAAAGACATTCTCCTTTTGTGGCATCATTGCCAGGTCTCTGCCACTCCTTCTGGCTCAGAGTGCAGGAAGGATGAAGTGTGTGATCTGCATTCCGCAATCATATGGCCTGGCTTGGAAACGCAAATCTACCACTCACTCTTAGCTCTGTGATCTAAGGCAAATTACTGACTTTTCCCAATTGCAATTTCTTCATTTGTAAATTGAGAATAAAAAAGACTTTTTAGAAGTTGTTGGAGGAGTATGGATTAAAGATGGTGGCCGAGTAACAGCTTCCCTGCAACTGGGCACGGTGAGTCTGGGAGACAAGACTCCAGGCATCTCTGGCTGGTGCGATCTGCCTATGATCATCTCTTTGAGGATACAGGGAGCCAGCAAGGGACTTCTGGACCCCAGGAGGAGGTGGAAAACTGGCAAGTGGTTGCATGTGTTCGATCGACCTAATTACACCGGCAACGGTGAGTACAAGTAGCAGTGAGAATGCAAACCGGAAAGGCCTTACCTGTGAACTTTTTTGGTGTTCTTGGCCTTGGCGCTCAGTTGAGCTGCCTTGGGGAGAGCTTGAGCAGAAATGTAGAGAACTTTGGGCACTGTCTGGGGCCCCAGACTGAGCCACTGAGCTGGGTGCAGGAAGCCATTGTGAAAGAACTGCCCTGGCAAGCTCTGCCCTCAGGGTCCCAGAGCAAGGATTGGGCGGAACAAAGTAATCTAGTGACTGAGCAGCCTAAAGGTGGGGACTGCACTGCCTCACAGCCTTAATCCTTAGGGGCAGAGTGAGACAGTTTTGGCACACTTGAGCCCTTGGCTGTTGCCATGAGTAGAGTGCCATGACATCACAGCTCATAGCAACCTCAAATGCCTGGGCTTGGGGCCACCCAGACCTCCATCAGAGCTGTGCAGTGACCCCCAACCGGTGACCTGCACCCACCGGGCCTCCGCATTCCCTGACCAGAAACTGCGGGAGCCATGCAACAGTGCGTCCTCTGTCCTGTGTCCTCCCAGCCTCCACACTAGCCCATTCATCTGGCCAGGGACTCTGGTAGCTGCGTGCCCTCTGGAGCCCTCCCTGCTTTTGTGCAGAGCCCTTCTCCTGGCCAGAGACTGCTGGAGCTTTGGGCTCTCTCTGCCAAAGTCACTGGGTGCCAGGCACTCTTAGTACCATGTGCACCACTCCCAGCCCTGCTGCTGGATCTTGCAATTAGGGAAGAAAAGGTGATCAAGGGTATCCACATAGGGTCAGAAGAGATCAAACTTTCTGTCTTCTCAGATGATATGATCGTATATCTGGAAAACAGTAGGGATTCTACTACAAAGCTTTTGGAAGTGATCAAGGAATATAGCAATGTCTCAGGCTACAAAATCAACACCCATAAATCTGTAGCCTTTATATATACCAACAACAACCAAGCCGAACAAACATTCAAGGACTCTATTTCTTTCACAGTGGTGCGAAAGAAGATGAAATATTTGGTAGTATACCTAACGAAGGACGTGAAAAATCTCTACAAAGAGAACTATGGAACTCTAAGAAAAGAAATTGCTGAAGGTGTTAACAGATGGAAAAACATATCATGCTCATGGCTGGGAAGAATGAACATTGTTAAAATGTTTATACTGCCCAAAGCAATAAATAATTTTAATGCAATACCTATTAAAGCTCTATTGTCATACTTTAAAGATCTTGAAAAATAATACTTTGTTTTATATGAAATCAGAAAAAACCTCGAATAGCCAAAAAACAGCAATAAAAACAAAGCAGGAGGAATCACGCTACCAGACCTGAGACTCTACTATAAATAGTTTTTTATTTATATCAAATCTCTTTTGATTATCTTGAAGAGTCAGAAAACAGAATTCCTTTTGTTTGTTTGAATAATACACTGTTATGAGACTGGGCCATAAGGAATTACATTCCAATGAACATTCCAATGAACATAATTATACAAAGACTCGGTAATGGCCAGTAGAGCTACAAGTCATTTTCTGTAAATTAGGATGCCAGTGCCAGAGTTCTTTTTGGATATGAAGAAATAAGCTCTGGACATGTTCTGGAGGAAGAGGTAAAAAAAAAAAAAGCTAATATTTATGCATAAGAATATTATGGGCACATGACCTTTTTTTTTTTTGGAGACAGAGTCTCATTCTGTTACTCTGAGTAGAGTGCAGTGGCATCATAGTTCACAGCAACCTCAAAGAGGTTGTGCTCAAGAATTCCTCTTGACTCTTTCTCCCCAGTCGCTGGGACTATAGTACCTGCTGCAACGCCTAGCTAATTTTTTCCTATTTTAAGTAGAGACAGGGGCTCATTCTCTCTTTGGCTGGTCTGGAACTGCTGAGCTCAGGTGATCTACTTGCCTTGGCCTCCCATAGTGCTAGAATTACATGAATGAGCCACTGGGTTCAGCTAGGCACTATTGACAGGGCATCCCAAGAGATTAAGGATCCAAAGAGATGGACAAACAACAGGATAAGGATTAAAGACAAAATACAGCCAGTGAAAAATTCCCATTGACAGAGGTGACTTTTAAATTTTTATAAACAGTGATGTGTAATATTAGATTTAGGACTGTTTGCTGTACTCTTCATGCTGTGACAAAATCCTTCATCTTCTCCAACACTGCCCTGTAGGAGTCTTAATTTGTGAGACATTTGGGTTCACATAATGTAGAGAGAAAATAATAGGAGGCTACTAGGAGTGAGACTGAGATTTTTGAAGAGTCTTTAAATAAGAGTAAGTAGAGGCTTACTGTAGCTCAGTGAATAGGGCACTGGCCCCATATACTGAGGGTGGCTGGTTCAAACCTAGCCTTGGCCAAACTGCACCAAAAAAGTAGCTGGGCATTGTGGCGGGTACCTGTAGTTCCAGCTACTCAGGAGGCTGAGGCAAGAGAATCACCTAAGCCCAGGAGTTGGAGGTTGCTGTGAGCTGTGACACTACAGCACTCTACCGAGGGCAATAAAGTGAGACTCTGTCTCTAAAAAAAAAAAAAAAAAAAAAAAAGGAAGGATGAAAGAAATAAAAGTAGGAAGTAGGAATAATGAGATTATAATTCCCTAAAAATCTTGGGAAGAGCATTATTCATTGGGGTCATGAATTTTGCATGTGGAAGCATACATGTATGTAGGTTATGAGACTAACACAGTTTTCATCATATCATTATAGTTGTAGATGGTTTTCATTTCTTGACTGGTGTGAAAATTCTCCATTGTCAAGAAAGAATTTGCAAAGGCATCCTTTCTATCTGGAATAAAGGGATAACTGAGTTCAAACAAAAAAAAAATCTGTTACACTTCTAACAGCAAAGTTGGCAAGGTTACAAGACATCTAATTTTATGGGGCTAGATGGGCTCCCAGGGAAACCCAAGACTAAATAAGTGAACAGTGTAGGAAGGGCTCTGCAGTCCAAGGGGCCGCTAGGTCAGTGCAGCTGCAGGCAATTAGCTGGAGACTGGCAGTGTGGTCTGTGGGCCCCCAGGCACTGAATGCTAATCTGGGTCTATCCCTTCCAACAGCTTTTGCCATTCATTATTTTCACATCCAGATGGCTCCTATTGTCTTTCAATCCCTTTTTGTGCAAAGTAGCTGCTCTTAAATCATGGTATATTAGTGTTGGAAGCAATTTTATTATTCATCTAGTAGTCCAATTACCACTCTTTATGGAAGAGGAAACGGAAACCCAAAAGCAGGGTACATATCATGGTCAAAACTACCCAGTTACTTTGTGTCACAGCTGAGACAGGAACATTTTTTAATCTCTTGAATTTCAGCCTAGTGCTCATTCCGGTTCACCAGAATTTGATCATTTTAGGGGAAACATATATAGCACAGGATTTAGAGTCCAGTGATTATGAATTTAAATCTCATCTTCGTTAATATGAAACCAATGTGTAAACAGTTGCATGCTCATACAAATATATAAAACATAAAAGACAAAAATAGTCTAGCAAGGGAGACGGGTTAGGTGGGAGCAGGGAGGAGGAAGACCAAGGGTGATTGGTGGGAAGAAGGGGTGGGATTCACATAATCTGCACAATGTGAGGGTAGTCAACATGCCCCTTGGGCGAAGGGCTCTTTTACAACTTGAACTTTACCTTGGAAGTGAGAATTTTGTAACCTAAACATTTGTGCTCTCATATTAATTTGAAATAAAAAAAGAAAAAATATCTTTGTTATATAATAGCTATGAGATTTTGAGCAGTTCATCTGTTTTCTCATTTGTAAAATGAAGATGTAATGGAAACTCTATCACAGGCTGTCAAGACAATAAATTGATACTAGTATTTAAAGTGCTTACTAGTGTTGAGTGCATAGTACATGCTCAATTAGATTTTAGCATTATGGTTCTAAACCTTTTCACATTTGAACATGAAGGATGGTTTCTTTTAAGGGAACAGGGCCAAAGATGTTTTTTTAATAAGCATCTACACAGGCAAACTTGACATTATATATGCTGATTTTTCATATCAGTAATTAAGACTTTCCAGCCTAATGGTTATAAATGTCTTTCTATAGCTAATATTTTGCCAGACAGGAGGGAGAATGAAAATATTTCAATTTTTAAATACCATGCTCCCTGTTAGTATCTGGCACACATTGGTAATAGTAATCAGTAGATCCTGTCACCAATTTAGGGTAACACATATAAATAAAGAAGACTTTTAAAATTCATAAACTGTGTGTTTTTAGGGTCCAGTTTTATTTTTGAAGATTATAAAATTGGCCTCCAAATAAAATAACACTCAATCTTTCTACAAGTTCTCAGGATAGTTGGTATATGCACAAGCTTTCACATTTTTAGAGGTGGAGTTAACACACTGAGAAATTTAAAAGCAGTCAAAAGATAATAAGCAACTCATAGTTCTCCCTTAAACTGATGTGCTGTTTGTCAGTTGACAACAAAAACTTAGAAAATGAAACTTAGTAAATGTGGAATGTAAATGTCTTAACACAATAACTGTGAAATTGCCAGGAAGGCTATGTTAACCAGTGTGATATAAACGTGTCAACCGGTCTGTGAAACTAGTGTATGATGCCCCATGATCATACCAATGTACATAGCTACGATTTAATAAAAAAAATCTTAATAAATAAATAAATAAAAATAAAATAAAATAAAAAATCATAAAAAAAAATCTAAAACTATTCTTAGCTCGTGAGAGGCAGAAGAGAGGCAGCAGGGCTTGTCCTGGGAGCTGCAGTTTGCACCCATGAGGTGTACAGATCAAACCTACAAAGTCTGCACAGGAAGGGTTTCAGGTTAAAAAAACAATCTTTAAAGACTACACAGTGCAAAACAGAACACGCACACACTGTGTTAACTGTTGGTCTCTCCACGCTGCAGTTAAGCAAAACTCGGTCTCCTTGATTGCACTATCTTAAGTTTCACTACATCGAACACAATAAAGTTATTTTTTAAAACTCCACGTTCACGGGACATGAATTTTACCGATCTTCTTGCTT
>CAUYPK010006983.1:0-11271 GCA_963574355.1 Loris lydekkerianus | reverse complement strand
ACAAAGCCTTTGAATGCTCCTGAACTCTCAAAGAGGAAGAGAAATGGAGGGCAAAAATGAGCCATTCTCTGAGAGCTTTGGGATAATTCAAAGAAGGCTAATATTCACCTCATTGGAATCTCTGAAGTCGTGAAGTGGCCTCACAAGGGGCAGAGGACCTTTATCAAGAAATGATGAAAGGGAATTTTCCAGACAAGCCAAGAGATTCTGAAATTCAGATAGCAGGCAGTTTCAGAACCCCAGCATGACTCAATTCCAATAAGACATCCCGCAGCATATCATAATTAACTTCACTAAAGTTAATATGAAGGAGAAAATTATGAAAGCAGCCAGACGTAAAAAATCTATTACCTGCAAAGAGAAGAATATTAGAATGACTGCAGATCTCTCTGCTGAAAATTTTCAAGCTAGAAGAGGGTGGTCATCGACTTTTAATCTCCTAAAACAAAATAACTTTCAATTCCAGATTCTGTATCCAGCTAAACTGAGTTTCATTTATGATGGAGAAATTAAATACTTTAATGACATTCATACGTTGAAGAAATTTCCCATAACCAAACCAGCTCTTCAGGACATTCTCAGACCTATCCTCCATAATGACCAGCTCAAACCTCTACCACAAAAGTAAACTCACTCAGAATATTTTGATCAAACTCCAATTTTTACACTAGCAAAAGGATTAAAAATGTCCACTAGACTTTTGAAAAACTTGATACCCAAAATTTTACCAGACTTATCAATATTACCCATTAATGTGAATGTCTTAAACTGTCCTCTAAAGAGGCACAGGATTACTGACTGGATACAAAAACGCAGGCCAGATATTTGCTGCATATAAGAGTCACATCTTAACTTAAAAGATAAATATAGATTCAGGGTGAAAGGATGGTTGTCCATATTCCAGGCAAATGGTAATCAGAATAAAGCAGGTGTTGCAATTCTGTTTACAGATACAAAAGGCTTTAAACCAACAAATGTAAGCAAAGATAAGAATAGTCACTTCATATTTGTTAAGGGTAATACTCAATATGATGAGATTTCAATTATTAATATCTATGCACCCAACCAGAATGCACCTCAATTTATACAAGAAACTAACAGGCATGAGCAACTTGATTTCCTCCAGCTGCATAATAGTTGGGTATTTCAACATTCCTTTGGCAGTGTTGGATCGATCCTCCAATAAGAAGCTGAGCAAAGAAATTTTAGATTTAAACCTAACCATCCAACATTTGGATTTAGCAGACATCTACAGAAAACTTTATCCCAACAAAACTGAATACACATACATCTCATCAGTCCATGGAACATACTCCAAAAAAGATCACATCTTAGGTCACAAGTTTAACCTCAGTAAATTTAAAGGAATAGAAATTATTCCTTGCATCTTCTTGGACCACCATGGAATAAAAGTTGAACTCAGTAACAACATGAATCTGTATACTCATACAAAAACATGGAAGTTAAATAATCTTATGCTGAATGATAGCTGGATCAGAGGTGAGATTAAGAAGGAAATTGCCAAATTCTTGGAAAAAAAACGACAATGAAGACATGAATTATCAAAACCTCTGGGATGCCCCAAAGGCAGCCCTAGGAGGGAATTTTATAGCACTGCAAGCCTTCCTCAAGAGAACGAAAAGAGAGAAAGTTAACTTAATGAAACATCTCAAGCAACTGGAAAAGGAAGAACATTCCAACTCCAAACCCAGTAGAAGAAAAAAAATAACCAAAATTAGAACAGAATTAAATGAAATCTAAAACAAAAGAATTATAAAACAGATGAAAAAATCAAAAAGTTGGTTTTTTGAAAAGGTCAATAAAATAGATAAACCTGTGCCTAACCTAACCAGGAAAAAAAGAGTAAAATCTCTAATCTTATCAATCAGAAACAACAAATATGAAATAACAACAGACTCCTCAGAAATTCAAAAAATCCTTAATAAATATTACAAGAAACTTTATTCTCAGAAATATGAAAATCTGAAAGAAATTGACCAATACTTGGAAGCACATCACCTTCTAAGACTTAGCCAGAATCATGTAAAAATTTTGAACAGGCCCATATCAAGTTCTGAAATAACATCAATCATACAAAATCTCCCTAAAAAGAAAAGCCTGGGAACAGAAGGTTTCACATCAGAATTCTACCAAACCTTTAAAGAGGAATTAGTACCTATATTACTCAACCTGTTCCAAAATATAGAAAAAGAAGGAAGACTACCCAACACGTTCTATGAAGCAAACATCACCCTAAACCCCGAACCAGGAAAAGACCCAACAAGAAAAGCAAATTATAGACCAATATCACTAATGAATTTGGATGCAAAAATATTCAACAAGATCCTAACAAACATAATCCAGCAACACATCAAACAAATTATACAGCATGACCAAGTCAGTTTTATCCCAGGGTCTCAAGGCTGGTTCAAGATATGGAAATCTATAAATATAATTCAGCACATAAACAAATTAAAAACCAAAGACCATATGATTCTCTCAATTGACACAGAAAAAAGATTTTGATAATATACAGCATCCCTTCACGATCACAACATTTCAGAAAATTGATATAGAAGGGACATTTCTTAAACTGATAGAGGCCATCTACAGCAAACCGACAGCCAATATCGTACTGAATGGAGTTAAATTTAAATCATTTCCACTCAGATCAGGAACCAGACAAGGCTGCCCATTGTCTCCATTGCTCTTTAGCATTATAATGGAAGTTTTAGCCATGACAATTAGGGAAGAAAAGGCGATCAAGGGCATTCATATAGGGTCAGAAGAGATCAAACTTTGCTCATTACAGATGTAATGATTGTATATCTGGAAAATACCAGGGATTCTACTACAAAACTCTTAGAAGTGATCAAGGAATATGGCAGCGTCTCAGGTTACAAAATCAACATTCATAAATCAGTAGTCTTTATATATACTAACAATAGTCAAGCTGAAAAAAACAGTTAAGGGCTCTATTCAATTCACAGTAGTGCCAAACAAGATGAAATATTGGGAGTTTATCTAACAAAGGATGTGAAAGATCTCCATACAGAGAACTATGAAACTCTAAGAAAAGAAATAGCTGACAACATTAACAAATGGAAAAACATACCATGCTCATGGCTGGGAAGAATCAACATTGTTATAATGTCCATACTTCCCAAAGCAATATACAATTTTAATGCAATCCCTATTAACACTCCACTGTCATACTTTGAAGATCTTGAAAAAATACTACTTCGTTTTATGTGGAATCAGAAAAAAACCTCGAATAGCCAAGACATTACTCAGAAATAAAAATAAAGCAAGAGGAATCATGCTACCAGACCTTAGGCTATACTATAAATTGATAGTGATCAAAACAGCATGGTATTGGCACAAAAACAGAGAAGTAGATGTCTGGAACAGAATAGAGAACAAAGAGATGAATTCAACTACTTACCATTATTTGATCTTTGACAAGCCAATTAAACACATTCAGTGGCACAAAGATGCCCTATTTAACAAATGTTGCTGTGTGAACTGGCTGGCACCCTGTAGAATACTGAAACAGGACCCACACCTTTCACCATTAACTAAGATAGACTCTCACTGGATTAAAGATTTAAACTTAAGACATGAAACTATAAAAATACTAGAAGAGAATGCAGGGAAAACCCTTGAAGAAATCGGCCTGGGTGAGTATTTTATGAGGAGGACACCCCGGGCAATTGAAGCAGCTTCAAAAATACACTATTGGGACCTGATCAAAATTTTTTTTTAAATAAGTAAGTTATCTTCTAATTAATTCTCCAGTCTTTTGTGACCTTAGGGGAACCATTGTCAGAGCCCTGGCAAAACCAAGTTAATGAGTCTGTAATGCTGAGGGTCACTCTCTAGAATGTGATATCTCTGGTGAAGTGAGGACCTCTAGACTATCTTACTTCAAATTTATTTTCTTTCTCTCTCTCTGTCTCATTTCTTTGATTTTCTCTCTTAGGGTCTCAACAGGAGGCCGTGGTTCATTCAAATATAATCCAAGGAGAGTTTACAATTTACAAACGTGTGGGTGAGCTTTAGGGAAATCACAGGGATGGTTCAGTCCCTAGCAGAACTGAAAGGAACTGGGAAGGACACAGTTCTCAAAATCTCCAGGTACAGGAAGCTGTGTAGAGAGAACCTCCTAACAGGACCTGCGCCCTTCTGTTGACCCCAGAGTCCACTGTAATCCCACAGGGAGGAAGACAGGGCAATAAAAACTTGGACGTGACTCTTCTTTGCCTTTCCTCTGGTCCGCTTGGGTACTCCCAGTCACCAACCCCGGCGGAAAAGCAAAGGCCAGCCTTTCAAGGTATTCAAGAAGGCGAAGATAGGTAGAAAATAGACACAGAAGGGGAATATGTAAGAAAGCTTGCTAATTATTTCTTTACCTGCCCATCTATTTATCTGAAATAGTAACATATACATGTGGCTTTAAAAATTCGAAAATTAGAGAAGTAAACAGTGGGAACTAAGTCTTCTGCTATCCCTAACCTTCAGTCTACTGGGCAAGGTAATTTCTTGTGACGCTTTCCCGTTACATTCTTTGATCATCTTAGAATAGATGTAAATACAACCTCCTTCTCACCACTTGGCTCTAAGCCAAAGGTGATAAACCATGTGAACCTTCTGCGTCTAACCTCTTTCACTTAATAAAGTGTCTTTGTGAGTGTTGTAATGGATATACACACATATATAGTTATTGGGGGATTTGGTCTGGTTTTGTTTTGTTCTTTTTTGAGACAGAGTCTCACTTTGTCACCTTCAGTGAAGTGCCGTGGCATCATAGCTCACAGCAACGTCAAACTCTTGGGCTCAAGCAATTCTCTTGTCTCAGCCTCCCGAGTAGCTAGGACTATAGGCAACCACCACAACACCTGGCTATTTTTTAGAGATGAGGTCTCTTACTTGCTCAGGCTGTTCTCAAACCTGTGAGCTCAGGCAATCCACCCACCTTGGCCTCCTAGAGTGCTAGGATTATAGGCATGAGCTACTGCACCTGGCCAGTCTTGTTTTGATAGCAACAAATTCCATTTAATAACTCTGGAGTAGGATCTTGCTGATGACACCTGTGCCCTGCTCACATATGTACCCTCTGCCAGCTTCCCTAATTCAGCTCTCCTTAATTTGAGGTGTGGAACATGTTCTCCCCTGCATCTGAATTGTACAACTACTAGTCCCCAATGTGCACGGGGAACGTTTCTGAGTCTGGACTCTGTGTGTGCCAGTGGTGGAACCCAGTGCTTAAGTTCTACTTTGTGCAGTAACTGACCTGGGCAATTTATTATTAATCAGGAAGCGCTTTCAAATATTTGACTTGGACAGGGCTTCCTTGCATGTATGTTTTTTTTTTTTTTTCTTTTCCACTTTGGACACTTTTATTTCTTTTTTCAGCCTAATTGCTCTATGTAGAACTTCCAGTACTGTGGTCAATAGCAGTGGCAAAAGCGGGCATCCTGCTTTGGTTCTTATCTTGAGGAAAAACTCTCAGTCCCTCACCATTGACTATAACGTTTGCTACAAGTTCTTCACAAATGGCTTTTATTATGTTGGGACGACTTCCTTCTCTTCTTTTATTGTGAAAGTTTTATTGTGAAAGGGTGTCAAATCTTGTCAAATGCATTTTCTGCATCAATTGAGATGATCATGTGGGGTTTTTCCTTTGATTCTATTAATGTGGTGTATTGCATTGGTTGAGTTTCATATGTTGAAACATCCTCGCTTAATGGGAATAAGTCTCATTGCTCACTGAATTGGATTTGCTACTATTATGTTAAGAATGTTTGCATCAATGTTCATAGGCAATATTGGTCCTTTATTTTCTTGTAATATGTCTTTATCTGGCTTTGGGAACAAGGTAATGCTGGCTTCACAAGTTGAGTTAGGAAGTGGTCCTTCTTTAATTTTTGGAAAAGTTTGAGAAGAATTGGTATTAATTCTTCAAACGTTTGGTAGAATTCACCAATGTTTCATAAGGTCCAGGGATTTTCTTTGTGGGAGATTTTTGATTCCTGATTCAATTTCCTTTCTTGTTATATATCTGTGAGATTTTGCATTTCTTCACGGTTTAGTCCCGGCAGGTTTTGTGTTTCTAAAAATTTGTCTGTTTCATCTAGGTGATCCAATTTGTTGGCGTATAATTGTTCACAGAACTCCTTGATAATCCTTTTTATTTAGGTAGAGAATAAG
The DNA here is from genome assembly GCA_963574355.1 of Loris lydekkerianus. Classification (NCBI taxonomy): domain Eukaryota; kingdom Metazoa; phylum Chordata; class Mammalia; order Primates; family Lorisidae; genus Loris; species Loris lydekkerianus. The sequence goes on along the minus strand of CAUYPK010006983.1, from coordinate 5,061 downwards.
GTTGTAAGGTTCCCACTTTCATTTTCGATTTTAAAAATGTCTTCTCATTTTTTTTTCTTAGAGCATCTCGCTAAGTGTTTATCAGTTTTGACTTTTTCAAAGAACCAATATTTGGTTTCACTGATTTCCTCCCTTGTTTTCCTATTCTCTATTTTATTTATCTCTGCTCTGCTCTTTATTATTTTCTTCCTTCTGTGAGCTTTGGGTTTACTTTTTTTCTTCTTTTTCTATTTCCTTAACTTGTAGATCTTTCTTGTTTTTTAATGTAAGCATTTACAGTAGTCCTTCCGTATCTGTGGTTTTACTTCCCCTGGTTTCAGTTACCCACAGTCAACTGTAGTCCAAAAATAGGTGAGTAAGCTTACAGAACAATAAGATATTTTGAGAAAGAGACCACATTCACACAACTTTTACCATAGTGCATTGTTATAATTGTTTTATTATTGTTGTTATTAATCTCTTATTATGCCTATTTTATAAATTGAACTTTACATATGAATATATAAATGAAAAATCATAGTGCATATATAGGGTTAAGTACTGTCAGAGGTTTTAGTTAAACAATGAGGGTACATATACTAAGGGGGTGGGACTACCATATAGCTATAAATTTCTCTACCATAACTTTTTTTTTTTTTTTTTTTTAGAAAGAGCCTCAAGCTGTCACCCTAGGTAGAGTGCTGTGGCATCACAGCTTACAGCAACCTCCAACTCCTGGGCTCAAGCGATTCTCCTGCCTCGGCCTCCCAAGGAACTGGGACTACAGGTGCCCGCCACAATGCCTGGCTATTTTTTGGTTGCAGCCGTCATTGTTGTTTGGCGGGCCCAGGCTGGATTCCAACCCGCCAGCTCAGGTGTATGTGGCTGGCGTCTTAGTCACTTGAGCCATAGGCGCCGAGCCCTCTTCCATAACTTTTGATATATTTTGTTTTTGTTTTCATTTGTCTCCAGGCATTTTCTAATTTTCCTTGTGATTTTATCTTTGATCCATTGGTTGCTTAAAAGTGCATTTTGTTTTTTTGAGACAGAGTCTCACTCTATCACTCCACCTGGGATGCAGTGATGTCATCTCAGCTCACAGCAACTCCTGCCTTAGCTTCCTGAGTAGCTGGGACTACAGGCACAAACCACCATGTCTGAATAATTTTTTTCTACTTTTTGTAATATAATAGTCTCATTTTTGCTCAGGATGGCCTCAAATTCCTTCCCTTTAGCAATCCTCTTTCCTCACCCTGCCAGAGTACTAGGATTACAGGTGTAAGCCACCTTGCCTGGCCAAAAGTGTGTTGTTTAATTTCAACAAATTTCTGAATTTTCTAGTTTCCTTTTTTTTTTTTTTTTAATAGATTTGTAGCTTTTATCGCTGTGGTCAAAGACATCCCTTTGCAGAATTTCTGTCTCCTAATATCTACTGAGGCTTAATTTGTGACCTAACATATGGAAAATGTCCCATGTACAATGCAAATTATTTTAGCTCCATTAAAAAAAAAGGCAGACTTTTTTTCCTCTGAAAATTTGAGTGGCTTTAGTGTACGGTGAGTGTATGTGTAGTGTTGTGTGGGAGCCCATTCAGCTGCAGTTTTCTAAACCATCAAAGTCATTCCTCACATTCTTATGACATTTGCTTTATTTTTAATTTGTAGGAGTAATATTATACAGGTCACAGGAGAGAGTAAATTTGCCATAGCTAATTCTCCAGCTAAAAGCTAAAGTACATACAAACACAAACCTGCTGGCATTTCCAGGGCATTGAATACCAAAGAGAATATATTTTACATTTAACTTTGGGGGATGAATGTCCCTATATTATAGGAGAACTGGTAATACAGATTTATTGATTTAGTCGCTGGGACATCACATGTGGGCATTGTGTAGCAATTTTGTGTTCCTGTGACTGATTACAGTGTGTAAGGATGAGCCTATGATGTGGCCCCAAATGAACTTCTAGGGGTGTGATTCCCACAAAGAGTGTCATTGATGGAACTCTCCCCCTTTCTGAAAGTTTTCCCAACATTGTGCTGTGTGTGGTCAAGGGCAAACATTCTCCATAGAAACTTCAAAGACTTGGCAAGATATCTTTGCAGCAGAAGTGCTATGTTTGAAAAGCTGAGTTCAGTCTGGACGCAGAAAAGCAGCTGGAGGAACATGCGGATTGCTCACGGTGGCTGTGCCTTGGGGAGTAGCATGCAGGGTAAAGGACGGAGAGCAGAAGGGATCTTTAACTTTCTGTTTCATCCACTTCTATGTCGTTGAATTTTGCATAACTTGCATGTTTTATGGTGGAAAAGAGATGGGGGGCTTCTGAGATGGACCCAGCTCAGAAACCAGGGAAGCAGAAGTGCCTCTGCTTTCTCCTTCACTCCCCACGCCTGTTCAGTAATTGAGGTCTGTGAATTTCCTTCCTCAGGGTCTCCTCAAGCCACCTCTGGTCCTCATCTGCACAGCAGGCCTCGGGTCAGGTGCTCACGAGCTCCCCTATGACTGACACAATGCACCCGACTCTGAACCTGACTCCCGGCAACTCCGTCTACTTTCCCCCTAGCTCCTCGGAGGCACTGCTGCCTCCCCTACCCTGGCCTGAAGCAAACCTGACCAGGTCACTTCCATGCTTAAATCGCCCACCAAGATGTTGATAATGGGTGAGGCTCTGCACGTGGTGGGGAAGAATGGTATATGGGGAATCTCTTTAGCCTCCTCCATAGTTTCTGTGAACCTAAAACTGCTCTAAAACTTGGGAACTCTATTAGCAAAAATACCCCACCCAGCTCTCCGACTAAGCTCTTAGAGCCCTTTTCCATGTATTTTAAAATATCGATTTATATCCAATTGCAACTATGACTAAGAGCAACCATAACCCAAAGAATTATTCTTCAGCCTGGTGTAAGAAGCCCTTATGGCCCAGTCTGTCCAGCCTGTCCATCCTCCTAGCCTTACCCCCAGGCCCCTGCTGCTCCTCAGCACCTCACCTGCCTTCTCACAGCCCCAGGTCCTTATCTCTGTGATTTCTTCTTTCCGGATTACCCTTCCTTGCATTGGCTTCCTATGAAAGCTCCTGCTTTTTCTTCCCTGTGATGTCTTCCTGAGACTCCAAGGAGAATTATTTAACTCTTTACCCCCAATGCTATTGTTTCTTTGAGAGAAAGGAGCTTAATTTAATTATTTTGCTTATATGGCTTACCTCTGAGATATTGCAGGTTCAGTGCCAGCACACTGAATAAAGTGAGTATTGCAATAAGGCAAGTCACACAATTTTTTTGGCTTCCCAGCACCTGTAAAAGTTAAGTTTATATTGTCCTGTTAAGTGTGCAATAGCATTATGTCTAAAAAAGTAATGTGTACATTTAATTAAAAATACTTGACTGCTAAAAGGTGGTAACCGTCATCTGAGCCTTCAACAAGTCAGTCTTTTTGTGTGTGGAAGATCTGCCCTCAATATTTTGTGCGTGGAAGATCAGCTCCTGACTGATCAGGGTGGTAGTTGCTGAAGTTTGGGGAGGCTCTGGCAATTTCTTAAAATAAGATAACATGCCAGGTGTGATGTTATTTTACAGGCTCAGACCTGTAATTTTCACACTGCGGGAGCCAAGGCAAGAGGATGGCTTGAGGCCTGGAGTTGGAGACCATCTTGGACAGCATGGTGAAACCCAGTCCCTAGTGCCTATAGCTCAAGTGGCTAGGGTACCAGCCACATACACCGGAGCTGGCGGGTTTGAATCCAGCCTGGGCCCACCAAACAACAATGACAACTACAACCAAAAAATGGTCAGGTGTTGTGGCGGGTGCCTGTGGTCCCAGGTACTTGGGAGGCTGAGGCAAAAGAATCGCTTACGCCCAAGAGTATGAAGTTTCTGTGAGTTGTGACGCCATGGCACTCTACCCAGGGTGGCAGCTTGAGACTCTGTCTCAAAAAAAAAGAAAAGAAAAATTACGTTCACATGGATGGAGCTAGAACATATTCTTCTTAGTAAAGTATCCCAAGAATGGAAGAAAAAGTATCCAATGTACTCACCCCTACTATAAAACTAATTTAGGGCTTTCACATAAATGTTGTAACCCATTTGCAACCTAGGAATAGAGGAAAGGGGGAAAGGGAGGGAGAGAAGGGGGAGGTAGGTGGAAGGAGGGGAATTGGTGAGAATATAATTGTGGTGCATCTTACAATGGTATATGTGAAACTTAGTAAATGTGGAATGTAAATGTCTTTAACACAATAACTGTAAAATTGCCAGGAAGGCTATGTTAACCACTGGGATATAAACGTGTCAACCGGTCTGTGAAACTAGTGTATGATGACCCATGATCATATCAATGTACACAGCTATGACTTAACAAAAAAAAAAAATAATAAATTAAAAAAAATAGCTGAGATGTCAGAAATTGAATTCAGGATCTGGATAGCAAATAAGATCGAATTGGAATTCCAAAAGTCATCTCAAAAATTCAATGCATTCAAAGACCAAATGACCAAAGATTTTGAATCATTGAGACAAGAAGTTGCATCCCTCAAAGATCTGAGAAACACAGTACAATCCCTCAGTAACAGAATGAAGCAATCAGAAGAAAGGATTACTGACATTAAAGACAAAGCTTTCGAACGCTCCCAAACCCTCAAAGAAAAAGAGAAATGGAGACCAAAAACAGGCCACTCTCTCAGAGAGCTCTGGGATAATTCAAAGAAAACCAATATTGGTCTTATAGGGATCCCCAAAAGTGACAAAGTGGCTTCACAAGGCACAGAGTCTCTTCTCCAGGAGATTATGAAAGAGAACTTTCCAGACATGCCAAGAGATTCCGAAATTCAGATAGCAGACAGTTTCGGAACTCCAGCATGACTCAACCCGAATAAGACATCCCCCACACACATCATAATCAATTTCACTAAAGTTAATATGAAGGGGAAAATTCTGAAAGCAGTCAGATGAAAGAAAACCATCACCTACAAGGGCAAGAATATTAGAATAACTGCAGATCTCTCTGCTGAAACCTTTCAAGCTAGAAGAGGATGGTCATCGACTTTTAATCTCCTAAAACAAAATAACTTTCAACCCAGGATCCTGTACC
>CAUYPK010006979.1:0-12359 GCA_963574355.1 Loris lydekkerianus | reverse complement strand
ATTCCTCAATTATTGTAATTGTTTTGGGTATATATTTTTATTTTTGAAATTTACCAGTGGCTGCTGCATTTTCCACCTCAGCTTATACTCGAGTCACTAAGTTTTCCCAGTTTTTAGGGTAAAATTAAGGGGGTCAGCTTACACTTGGGTCGGCTTATACTCGAATATATATGGTATTTCTATTCCCAGATGTCATGACCTTATATACAAAATCTTAAAGAATCCATAAAAAACTATGACAGCTAAGAAACAAATTCAGCAAAGTTGCAGAACACCAGTGCAACACACAGAAATCAGCTGTATTTGTAAACATTAGCAATGAAAATTCAAAAAGAAAACTGAAAAAATTTCTATTTATAATGACATCAGGAAGAATAATTTAGGAAAAAAATAGGAGGTATAACTAAAACTTGTACACTGAAAGCTACAAAATGTTGCTGAAATTAAAGACCGCATAAATTTTTCCAGCTTCATGAGGTAATAATTGACAAATAAAAAGTGATTTTATATATGTATACACTGTATTTTTTTGAGATAAAATGTCACTCTGTTGCCTAGCCTAGAGTGCCACAGCATCAGCCTCGCTTATGGCAAACCTTAAAATCCTGAGTTCAAGCAGTTCTCCTCTCTCAGCCTCCCAAGTAGCTGAGACTACAGGCACCCACCACTACAACTGGCTAATTTTTCAATTTTTAGTAGGCACAAGGTCTCACTCTTGCTCAGGTTGATCTCCAACTCCAAAGCTCAAGATATTTTCCCTCCTCGGCCTACCAGAGTGCTAGGATGGATTACAGGTATAAGCCACTATACTTGGCTGAGAAGTTTGTACCTTTTGATCAATATCTTCCAACGCGGAAATAGATGGCTGGATTGTATGACAGTTTTATTTCTAACTTTCTGAAGAACTCTCATACTGTTTTCCTTAAAGAGGAGTACCAATTTACATTACCATCAACAATATAAGTTCCCTTTTCTCCACATATTCATCTACAAAAAAAGACTTAAGTTAATGAAAAGACAACCTACGTTAATGGACTGGAAGACTTAATTATATTAAGAGACAATACTTTCCAAAGCAATAAATAGAGTTAACACGATCCCTATGAAAATTCCCTCTTGATTTTTTGCAAAACTTGACAAGCTGATCCTAAAATTCATACGGAAATGCAAGGAACCCAGAGAAACCAAAATATCTTTAAAAAGGAAAACAAATTTGGAGGACTAATGCTTTTATGGTTAACTGATTGTCAACAAAGGTGCCAAGTCTATCCTTGAGCTTTGGAGTCGGAGACCAACCTGAGCAAGAGTGAGACCTTGTCTCTACTAATAATTGAAAAATTAGCCAGTTGTAGTGGTGGGTACCTGTACTCGCAGCTACTTGGGAGGCTGAGAGAGGTGGATATATTTACAAAAATATATGTAAATTTATGAGGTAATATAAATGATTACTCTAGGCCTAGGCTGAGACCGCGGCACTCTAGCCTGGCCTAGAGTAATCATTTATATTACCTCATAAATTTACATATATTTTTAGTGTTCAATGAGCTAGTGTTCAATATGCCACAATCAAGATACTGGATGGACATTACTCTAGCTGAGTAAATCATTTTCTTGAATAAATATTGCAGAAAAAACGGGATATTCATATGGAAAGAATGAATACAGACCCCTATCTCAAACTATATATACACATTCACTCAAAATAGATCAAAGACCTCAATTTAAGAGCTAAAGTACTTTAAGAGCTAAAACTCTTAGAAGAAGGTGCTCTTTTCAGATGTTAGGTCTAGGGGCCAGAGGCAAAATGGCTGACTGAAACCAGCTTTCCACAGAGGCCCCCGTCCAGAAGGAGTTAAAAGACAGAAGTTTAGCAAGTAAGCTGATGGTTTGGAGTTGAGCCAAGAGAGAAGGTTGAAGAATCAACCCTGCTGAGGTGAGCTGCAACCCCAAGGAAACAAACAATAAGTATAAAATCCATCGCAAAGTGGACAGGAGTCTCCTCCCCATGAGAACATACTTTCTACAAACAAGGGAGCAGAATTCAGATATTGTCCTCTTTTATCCCATGGGACAGACCCTCTAAAAACCGGAACTCCTTACCCAGAGATGACCTACCACTGTGCCATGGCACTCTCCTGCCTGGCATAAAACTGTATAAAACTGTATATATTCTCTAAGTGCAATTCTGAACTCCCAGCACTCCCCTCCACTCTCACCCTGAGGTCTGGAAGCCTTACCACTATGGAGTCCAGGTTGTTGGGCATTTTCTCGAGAGGTGTGGACAGGGCATGGGCTGTTGCAGGTCTGTGCTGATTCTGCTACATGGGAGTAAGAAGAAGAGTAAGGTGAACTAAGGGAACCATATGGGAGAGGGAGAGGCATTGCCCCATGGCACAGAGCACCAGTGGCAACAGTAGGAACAATAGGGCTCACACCCCTAGGGATATTTTGGAGACACTCTCTGCCTCTCTGGGCAACCACAGGAAGCAAAGCATCATCTCCAGTAGCAGCCACGGGCAGAACACATCTGGGATGGAAATGCAGGCCCCATGAGTAAAGTGTATGCTTGAGGCAGTATCTTCCTGGGCAGGGCATAGTTGGGACGGAAACTAAAATTCAAGCACACAGAGACAGCATACCAGTAGGGCTAAGTCAGAAGGACTGCTTTAGTGAGCCTAAAAAGCACCCAGCCCCCAGGGGATCATAGCTGAGACAAAAGCAGGCGGGCAGAGGCAAAAACTGAGAGCTCAGTGTCAGCTCTAACTGCACCCACCCCAACAAAGAGTGCAGTGGAGACAACACACCAGCCCTGGGCAGCGGCACAGATTGGGGCTAAGTCACAGTTTCTGTGAACTCTCAAACAGTGCATAGTCCGCAGGGGAATATAGCCAGGTTAGAATCACAAATTCGGCAAAAACATAAGTGTCAGCAACATCAATCATGGATGGGGCTAGAACTGAGTGAACCACCCCAATCTTCATGAACCACCCGAGGTTGTCAGGCCTCAGGTCTCCCTGCTGGATGGTGGCAGAGAGTGGCAGCCTGGCCAAGGAGACACAGATCTCCTTGTGACTGAGGCAGGCACAAACTCATGGAGCATCTGCTAATTGGAGGGAACTGTGTCACAGCCCTGTGGAGGTACCAGTAACTGGGTGTGACAGAGGAGTAAGGTGAGGAAGGAGGCATAAACCTTCCTAGATGAATTCATTTGCTGGGTGGGTGCTTGACTCCACAGAGCACCAGAGTGAGTCATAATCGAGCTGCCAGCAGACCCCTGCTATCTACTTGCCAGAGACTACTTGAACTCTCCAACCTGAGACCGGGTGCTAACTGGGACAATTGATTTGGACCTGTTGCCCTGGGCCAATCAGCCAAGGACTATCCAAAGTGGTACCATGGGTGCATGGTGGTGGGAAGGTTTTATTTTCCTTTTCCAGTTCTTGCCCATGGGGGGCAGAGTGACATAATTGCTGGTATTTCCCCACAGCTTCTGAGACCTGATCAAACTAAAAAGCTTGTGCACAGCCAAGAACACAGTAAGTAAAGCAAGCAGATAGCCCTCAGAATGGGACAAGATACTTGCAGGTTATGTCTCCAACAAAGGTTTAATAACCAGAATCCACAGAGAACTCAAACGTATTAGCAAGAAAAGAACAAATGATCCCATCTCAGGGTGGGCAAGGGACTTGAAGAGAAAATTCTCTGAGGAAGACAAGCACACGGCCTACAGCCATATGAAAAAATGTTCATCATCCTTAATCATGAGAGAAATGCAAATCACAAGTACTTTGAGATATCATCTAACTCCAGTAAGATTGGCCCACATCACAAAATCCCAAAAGCAGAGATGTTGGCCTGGATGTGGAGAAAAGGGAACACTTCTGCACTGCTGATGGCAATGCAAACTAATACGTTCCTTCTGGAAAGATGTTTGGAGAACACTTAAGAGATCTAAAACTAGTCCTTCCATTTGATCCTACAATTCTTCTACTAGGTATATATCCAGAAAACCAAACATCACATTATTACAAAGATATTTATACCAGAATGTTTATTGCAGCCCAATTAATAATTTCTAAGTCACAGAAGAAGCCCAAGTGCCAATCAACCCATGAATGTATTAATAAATTGTGGTATATGTACACCATGGAATATTATGCAGCCTTAAAAAAAGATGGAGACTTTACCTCTTTCCTGTTTACATGGATGGAGCTTGAACATATTCTTCTTAGCAAAGTATCTCAAGAATGGAAAAAAAAGTATCCAATGTACTCAGCCCTAACATGAAACCAATTTATAGCTTTCATATGAAAGCTATAACTCAATTATAGTCAAGGGGAAAGGGAAAGGGGTGAGGCAGGGGAGTGGGGAGGATGGGTGGAGGGAGGATAATTGGGAGGACCACACCTGCAATGCATCTTACAAGGGTACATGTGAAACTTATTAAGTGTAGAATATAAATGTCTTAACACAATAACTAAGATAATGCCGGGAAGGCTATGTTAACCAGTTTGATGAAAATATTTCAAATTGTATATAAAACCAGTACATTGTACCTCATGACTGCATTAATGTACATAGCTATGATTTAATTTAAAAAAAAAAAAATCTTAGAATAAAACACAGAGGGAAATCTTCATGACCTTACATTAAAAAAATAGCTTTATAGATTAGACATCAAAAGCACTAAGGTAATCATCAAAGAAAACATAAACCAGACTTTATCAAATGATTTTTAAAAATTATGCCATAAAGGACACCATAAGAACAGTGAAAAAACCCACAGAGTGGGAGAAAACATTTCTAAATCATGTATCTGACGAGGGGTTAGTATATAGAGTATATACAAAATTGTTATAACTAGGCTGGGTGTGGTGAATCACACCTGTAATCCCAGCACTTTAAGGAGGCGAAGGCAGGAATATAACTTGAGGCCAGAAGTTTGAGACCAGCCTGGGTCTTGAACATTATAGCAAGACTCCATACCTACCAAAAAAACAAAAATTAAAAATACAATAAAATAAAAAGAATGCTTTTTGAGTTTTTAACATTCAATAACAATTTTACCATTAATATAATGTTTATTTAACTTGCTAAGATTACGTAATCATTCCCAATGGACAGTGCTGCATGCACTGTATGTACTTAATTTTTAACAATTATAACATTAAAGTCAGTGTGTAGGTTGTAGAATACAATTATTAAAACCAAGTTTTTAAAGATAGTAAAATAAATGTCATGTGTGTATCTCTAATTTCTTGTTCGATATCAAGAAAGTCACAGTCACCATCATTTATTAAGAAAAATCTCTTGCCAGGAGTGGTGGCAGGTGTCTGTAGTCCAAGCTACTCAGGAGCCTGGGACATGAAGATTGTTTGAGCTCTGCAGTAAGCTATTTCTGGAACTACTACTCTCCAGTCTGGATAACAGAGGGTATCCTTGTCTGAAAAGAAAAACACTTTAGTCCATTTTTACTTGGTTTGTTTAATTTTGTTCTTAAGATATTTCTTCAAAGGAGATAAAAGGAAATATACAAAAGGCTTATAAGCATATGAAATGATGGTCAACATCTTTAGCCTTAAGGGAAATGCAAATGAAAACCACAATGAGGTACCCCTTCACATCCACTAGGATGGCTACAATCAAAAAGACATATAATAAGTGTTGGTAGGGATTTAGGGAAAGGAAAGTATTTCAACAAATAGAGCAGAAACAATAAGATACCTGTATAGGTTAAAAAAAAAACCTTGACCCTATACCCCTTCATATCATTCATAAATTAGTAAAGTAATACCTTTATAATAATCTGGATGGAATTGAAGGCCATTCTTCTAAGTGAAGTATCACAAGGACAGAAAGACAAACACTACATATACTTACTATTAAATTGGACCTAATCAATCAACTTACATGAACATATGGAAACACTCATCAGAAATCAAGTAGGTGGAAGAGAAAGGGGATGGGTAAATTCACACGGAATTGGTACTATCTGGGTGATGGGTACACTTGTAACTTTGACTCAAACTGTACAAAACCAATTTTATGTAACCAAAATGTTTGTACCCCAATGATATTCTGAAAATTAAAAATATTTTTAAAATTAAAAAATGATGGAGCATAGACATAAACATAGAACATGGGCCAGAGTGAAAGACATTGTCCTCATGGTTCAGGATGAAGGCTGGTCTGGGTGGGACACCCTGCCTTTCTTTTTCCCCTCTCTAGAAATTCTTCAAGCAGTTTTAAGACCACCCAGAGAATTGGCTTCAAGTCCTAGCCCTTCTTCTAACTTGCTGTGCAACCTTGTAAAAGTTATTTTCCCTCTCTGAACATCCATCTTCTTTACTATAAAATGGGGGTGGATAATGCTCCACAAGGAGGCTGTGAATATTAGACAAGCATTTTAGAGGCTCCCATCCAGAAGGAGAGTTAAAGAACAAAAATTTAGCAACTAACTAAATTTAGCAAGTAAGTAAATGGTGGATTAGAGCTGCACAAAGAGAGAAGGTTCAAGAATGCACATCAACCCCGCAGAGACAAGCTGCAACCCCAAGAATACAAACAAAAGGTACAAAAATCCATCACAAAGCAAATGGGAGTCCCATACCCCATGAGAATGGCTCAGAGTAACCCACAAACGACCAGAGGTCAAAGGTCCTCCCACTACACTCCACAGGAGAGACACGCTAAAAAATGGACCTACATCCCAAACTAAGGTGCCACAGCATTCTCCTACCAGGCATAAAACTGTATATATTCTCTACCTGCAATTCTGAGTTCCCAACACTCCCTACCACTCTCAATCTGAGGTCTGGAGGCCTGTCCCCCAGGAGTCCAGATTCCTGGGTCATTTATTGAGGGTTGTGGACAGGGCCTAGACTTCAACTGGTCAGTGCAGATTCTGCAGCATGGGAGTGAAGAAAGGATGGTCAGCTGAGAGGGAACCACACTGGAGCGGCGGTGCCCCGAGGCGCAAAGCAGCAGCCATTTTTGACAACAATAGGGCTCACTCCCAGATATTCCGAAGCCACACCCCCTGTCTCCCTGGGCAACCATAGGAGGCCAGGCATCTTCTCAGGTGGCAACCACTGTGGAACAGATCTGGGACGGAAATGGAGGCCCTATGAATAAAGGGTTTGCCTGAGGCAGCACCAGAAGGGTGGAGCATGGGGAATAGAAATGGAAGCACAGAGCCGGGAAGTTCCCAGGGACCCAGAGGACAGCTTTACCGAGCCTAAGACACACCCAGCCCTCAGGGGATCATCAGCATATAAACAAAGGAAGGAAACAAGATAGAACTGACAGCTAACACAATACAAACCTACAGAACCAAAGACAGGGCCTGAGGCACAGGTTCTAGGAACTCAAAACAGCTTCTCTTCTGCAGGGGAATTTAGCAGGAACAGAAACAAATTCCTGCAAAATTGTGCTGTTCTGTTCTGTCACTAACATCAATCAGGGGCGGGGTTGGAACTGACTGAAAACCCCACAACCCCATCAAGTGCCCAAGATTATCAGGCCTCACCTCCCCCTGCTAGATAGAGGCAGAGGAAAATGGCCTGGCTAAGCAGAAATAGATATCCTTGTGATTCAGTCAGGTGCAAACCCCTAGAATATCTGTTCACTAGAGGAAACTGGGTCACAGCCCAGCAGAGTTATCAGTGACTGGGTGTGATAGAGGTAGAAGGTGGGGAAGCAGGCATATACCTTCCCAGACTAATCTATTATCTTGGTGGGTCCTCTTGACTCCTCAGAGCATGGGAGAAAGCAATATCTGAGTTGTCACCAGACCCCTGTGATCCAGTTGCCAGAGAACCTTTAAACTCTCCCACCTGAGACAGGTTATGACTGACACAATTGATTTGGACCTATTGAACTGACCGATTGCCCAAAGACTATTCAAGTGGTGCACTAGGTGTGTGGTTGTAGGAAGGTTTCATTTTCCTTTTCCAATTGTTGCCTGTGGTGGGCGGGGTGACTTAATTGCTGGTAATTTTCCACAGATGAGACTTAAACCCAGAGTAACTGTTTCACCAGGGTCGAATGGAGACCAGCTTAAAAAAAAGACAAAACCACTTAGCCCCACCACAACAAAAAGGTCCCCAGTTTCTCAAGCCATAGCACTGTACGGGTCTTTGACAAGGCACCAGGGGAAAAATCAAACAGTGCAAAACAATGATGGGGCGGAATCAGCGGAAACACTCTGGTAACATGAATAACCAGAATAGATGAACACCCCCAAGGAAAGATATGGCAGATGTAACTAAAGATTTCATTCATAAACAGCTGGCTGAGATGTAAGAACTCAAATTCAGAATTTGGATTGCAAACAAGATTAATAGAATGGAGGAAAATTTAGAATTAGAAATCAGAGGAGCAACTCAAAAGTTGAAATTAGAAATTCGAGAAGAAATTAAAAAGTTGCCACAAGAACTTACCGAGTTTAAAGACAAAACCACTAAAGATTCTGATGCACTGAAGCAAGAATTTGCATCCCTCAAAGGGCTGAAAAATACACTAGAATCCCTCAGTAACAGCGTGGAGCAAGAAGAAGAAAGGATTTCTAACTTTGAACACAAAGCATTTGAACACTCCCAAAATCTCAAAGAGGAAGAGAAATGGAGAGCAAACATGGATCACTCTCTCAGAGAGCCCTGGAGTAATTCTAAGAAGGCTAATATCCACCTCATTGGAATCCCTGAAAGTAATGAAGTGCCTCGCAAGGCACAGAGTCCCTTCTCCATGAAATTGTGAAAGAGAATTTTCCAGACATGCCAAGAAATTCTGAAATTCAGATAGCAGATAGTTTCAGAACCCCAGCACAAATCAATCCAAATAAGATATCCCCCAGGCATATCATAATTAAGTTCACTAAAGTTAATATGAAGGAGTAAATTCTGAAAGCAGCCAGATGAAAGAAATCCATTACCTACAAAAGAAAAAATACTTGTATGACTGCAGATCTCCCTGCTGAAAATTATCAAGCCAGAAGACGGTGATTATTAACTTTTAACCTCCTAAAGCAAAATAAATTTCAACCCCGGATACTGTATACAGCTAAACTGAGTTTCATTTATGATGGAGAAATTAAATACTTCAATGACATTCACATGTTGAAGAAATTTGCCATAACCAAACCAGCTCTTCAGGATATTCTCAGACCTATCCTCCATAATGACCAGACCAATCCTCTACCACAAAAGTAAACGAACTCAGAACCTTTTGATCAAACTCCAACTTCCATAGGGGCAAAAGGATTAAAAATGTCCACTGGATTTTTGAAAAACTCGATACCCAAAATTTTACCAGACTTATAAATATTCTCCGTTAATGTGAATGGCTTAAACTGTACTCTAAAGAGGCATAGATTAACGACTGAATACAAAAACTCAGGCCAGATATTTTGTGCATACAAGAGTCACATGTTACTTTAAAAGACAAATATAGACTTAGGGTGAAAGGATGGTAATCCATATTTCAGGCAAAACGTAAACAGACAAAATGAGTGTTGCAATTCTATATGAAGATACAATAGCTTTTCAACCAACCAAAGTAAGGAAGTACAAGAAAGATCACTTCGGGGGGCGGAGACAAGATGGCTGACCGAAACCACCTTTCCACGGAGGCTCCCATCCACAAGGAGAGTTAATGGACAAAAATTTAGCAAGTAACCCAGGGGATTTGAGCTGCACCAAGAGAGAAGACTGAAGAATACACATCAACCACTCTCAGGCGAGCTGCGAACACAAGGATACAAACAAAAGGTAGAAAATCCATCACCAAGTAGACGGGAGTCCCCTACCCCATGAGAACGGCTCAGAGTGCCCCACAAACAAACGAGCAGAGTCCAAAGGTCCTTCCACTACACTCCACGGGAATGACCCTCTTAAAACTGGACTTACCTAACCTTCTAGGGAGTCTTGGCGTTCTCCTCCAAGGCATAAAACTCTATAAAACTATATATACTCTCTCCTGCAACACTGAGCTCCCAGCACTCCCCTCCACTCTTACTCTGAGGTCTGGAGGCCTGTCCCCCAGGAGTTCAGAACTTGGGTGATTTCTCGAGGGGTGTGGACAGTGCCTAAACTGCAGCTGGTCAATGATGACTCTGGGGCACAAGAGCGAGGAGAAGACGGTCGGCTGAGAGGGAACCACACTGAGCCGCAGCAGTTCCCTGAGGCACATCTTTTAACAGCAATATGGCCAGGCATAAAACCATATAAAACTGTATATATTCACCACCTGCAACGCTGAGCTCCCAGCAATCCCCTCCACTCTCACTCTGAGGTCTGGAGGCCTGTCCCCTAGGAGTCCAGACTCCAGGGTGATTTCTCGAGGGGTGTGGACAGCGCCTAAGCTGAAGCTGGTCAGCGCTGACTCTTGGGCACGGGAGCAAGGAGACGACAATTGGTTGAGAGGGAACCACACCAGAGCAGCAGTTCCCGGTGGCACAATCCAGCAGATGTCTTTTATCAGCAATACGGCTCACACCGGATATTCTGAAGGAACACCCCCTGCCTTCCTGGGCATTATGAGGAGGCCTGCAACCACCCGTGAGTAAAGGATTTGCCTTACCGACTCACAAACCCAGGAAGCTCCCAGGGCGGAGCTGACCACAAGGACCGTTTTTCTGAGCCTAAGACGCAACTGGCCCTCAGAGTATTGTCAGCCTATAGACAAAGGAAGGCAGCAGGATAGAACTGACAGTAACTTCAATCAGGGGAGGGGCTGGACTTGAGTGAACACCCCCCAAACTTCATCAAGCGCCCGAAGTTGTCAGGTCTCACCTCCTTCTGCTAGACAGAGGCAGAGCACAGCAGCCTAGCAGATTTCCTTGTGATTCAGGCAGGTGAAAAAACCTGGAGTATCTGTTCGCTACAGGCAACTGGGTCAGCCAACTGCAGGGCTATCAGAGACTGGGTGTGACAGTGCTGCAAGGTGGGGAAGAAGGCATCAATCTCCCAGACTGACCTATTGCCTGGGTGGCTCCTGTTGACTCCACACAGCACTGGAGCAAATCATATCAGAATAATCACCAGACCCCTGCGATCAGTTCCCAGAGACCTCTTAAACTCTCCTACCCGAGACAGGTGGTGACAGAGACAATTGATTTGGACCGTTTGAACTGAGCCAACTTCCTGAGGATTATTCAGGGGGTGTCCTGGGTGTATGGTTGTAGGAAGGTTTGATTTTCCTTTTCCAATGGTTGCAGGTGATAGGTGGGGTGACTTAATTGCTGACATTTCTCAACAGCTGAGACGTCAACCCAGAGTAACTGTTTCACTAGGGTCGAACAAAAACCACCTGAAAACTAGACAGAACCACTTAGCACCACCAAACAAAACCGGGCGCCAGTTTCATAGGCCACAGCACTGTAGGGGTCCTCGACAAAGCTCCAGGGGAAAAGTCAAAGAGAGTAAAACAATCAAGGAGTGGAATCAACGGAAAAACTCTGATAACATGAATATCCACAATAGATCACCCCCCCAAAAAAAAATATATGGCAGATAAAATTGAAGATCCCATTCATAAACAACTAGCTGAGATGCCAGAAATACAATTCAGAATTTGGATTGCAAACAAGATTAACAAAGTGGAGGAAAATTTGGAATTAAAACTTCAAGCAGCAATTCAAAAGTCAGAATTAGGAATTTGAGGATAAATTCAAAAGCTGTCTCAAAAATTTAACAAATTTAGAGACAAAACCACCAAAGACATAGACACACTGAAGCAATAATTTGCAGCCCTCAAGATATGAAAAATACAGTAGAATCCCTCAGCAACAGAATGGAGCAAGCAGAAGAAAGGATTTCTGACAATTAAGACAAAGCCTTTTAATGCTCCCAAACTCTCAAAGAGGAAGAGAAATGGAGAGCAAAAATAAATCATTCTCTCAGAGAAGTCTGGGATAATTCGAAGAAGGCTAATATCTGACTTACTTGAGTCCCTGAAACTGAAGTGGCCTCGCTAGGAACAGAGGCCCTTCTCCATGAAATTATGAAAGAGAATTTTCCAGATATGCCTAGAGATTCTGAAATTCAGATAGAAGACAGTTTCAGAACCCCAGCATGATTCAACCCTAATAAGATATCCCCCAGAAAAATCATAATTAACTTCACTAAAGTTAATATTAAGGAAAAACTTCACAAAGCAGCCAAACGAAAGAAAGCCATTACATACAAAAAGAAGAATATTAGAATGACTGCAGATCTCTCTGCTGAAACTTTTCAAGACAGAAGAGGGAGATCATCAACTTTTAATCTCCTAAAGCAAAATAAATTTCAACCCCGGATACTATATCCAGCTAAACTGAGTTTCATTTATGATGGAGAAATTAAATACTTTAATGACATTCA